>JAXGGA010011153.1:0-43599 GCA_038373865.1 Uloborus plumipes
ATTTGTTATATTTTATTTATTTATTATTATTATTAGTTTTTTTTTTTTGTGCCAGACGATGTTTTTTTGTAACAAAAATTTTTCATTCACGAGAACATTTTATTCTTTATTTATATTTAACAACTGGCAACGGATTAAAAGTGAAATTCGAGACATTTTATTAACGGACGAGTTTTTTTTTTCCTTTTTTTTTCTTTCTTTGATAAAATGTGTTTTGATGCTCTTTGTACTTTTATCTATTATTTATTATTTATTATTTTATATTATTATATTATGATTATATTTTGAAACGATGGGGGATTTTTTCTACGGAGGAACTGCAACAGTTACACTCTTTAAAAGGTGCGACAAAACTTTATTTATTCGTTAATTACTTTTTACGTGTCTATTTCATCTGATGAAAGGGGTATATTTTGCTTTTCGAAATCAGCTCTTAGTGCTAAAGAAGTATGTTTGACATAATTTTAAGTCTCAGATAATCAAGAGAATAATGATCAGATGCGAGAATGCCGATGTCGATGTACGGGAAAGTAGGCTCGTTTAGTTCTTGACAGAACTTCTTGTTACTACTCGCGTGATCTTTCTGATACAATCGCTTCTTAACTGAAGCGAGACGTTTCCGCTTCAAAGTCATCCGCCATCTCTTCGCTGTCAAGCTTCACCTGTTTACATAGACACAGGGGTCGCCAAAGCCCCAGATTCTTTTTTTAACGTATGTTTTTCAATCATAATTTCTTAATTTTATGTGCATACAAGTATTGCAATACAAAGAATCATATTGTGTTTCTAACACATAGTTAATCATACTTGCACATTTTGATGTTATTTGAAATCATACGCGTCATGGCCATAAAACTCAATGAACACTGACCTCCCTTCTAACATTGTTTTGTTTACAAACTCCAATATACTGTCCGTACGCGAAAGCCGTGCCCAGCACTCGCGAATCATTCTATTTAAAAAAAAAGGGGTGATGGGTTGTGAGTGGAAACTTTCCGAAATTCTTAATTGAATCGTTTATTTCGAAAAGGTAACATCTCTATTTTGATCTCCTCTGTCTCTTTAGAAAATTAAACAGCGCACCGTTATATTTTTGAATGTCATAATCAATGAAAAAATGCCTTTAGTTAAGTACACAATTACTGCAATAATTTACAAAATAACCATTGATTATGACATTCAAAAATATAACCGTGCGCTGTTTAATTTTCTAAAGAGACAGAGGAGATCAAAATAGAGATGTTACCTTTTCGAAATAAACGATTCAATTTAAAACTTGCATTCGCGATACTTTTGACACATTCAACTAAACTATGTATTTGAAATTAGCATCGTTTAACTTCGTTTGATACTGCTCAAAATGCTTATTATTTTTCTTCTCCATATTGTTTTCTTACCTATCACCCCTATTTTGGTAAGATCAGAAAAGACCTGACGTGAAGTAAGTCATTTGATACCAATTAATTTTAAATGTTGCTCTTAGCGTAAATTTTACCAGCCAAAAAAAAAAAAAAAATGTTTAATGAAAACAAGGCAAGTTTATCCAAACAATTTATGGGAAAATGATTAAATATATCAAAAATACTTAAATAAATATTAATAAATATGATTGAAAATATGATCGAATAAGAATTTTTTTTTTTTTGGGGGGGGGGGGGATCTAGTTAGTCTGCAACGTGCCTAAGTTTTCGGGTGGAGATCTTTGTATGTCTGAAGTTTGAGAGCCCTTGGCTTAAGCTATTGTTGCAGTTGAAGGCATTTTGTTAGGTATTTATTACATAAAAATAAAATTGTGAAAATTTCAATGTATCACTTTCATCATACAGTTCCAGTGCGGAATCCGTAAACTATTTTTTATAAATTATTGTACTGATTTAATCCCGTATATTTTAGCTATTTTTTCTGTTCTGAAAATATTATTCTTGTCATTATCAGTTTTTTCAAGCAACTATTGTAAAATTTTCTTCTGCGTCGATTTCATTTTTCTACACATATAAGATTAATTATAGCGTAAACCGAGATGCAAGAAGTATTCGTGAGTTACATAAAATTAAATCTTGTTCGTTCTTAAAACTGATGACTCTGAAAATTTATGTTGGCAGAAGTATACGTAATTAATAATTCGAAATTAAGTAAACTCCAGCTAACATAAATTCTCACAATATTCGCTCTCAGCTTTAGCACATTTCAAAACTAATTTTCTGGAAGACAGAATTTTAACCTCTTTTAGTATGTGATCAAACTTGATTATCCCGCTGCCAAGGAATTTCAATCAAAATGCAAATATTTGGTTTGAGAATTTATGTCTAGACGTCTCCAAGTGAAGTAAGTTATAGCTTTAACAACTGATTTGAATTACCGCCTGCACTGTACGATTTATGAAGTGAATTTTTGAATATTTACATAGTTATGTCGTTTCCGACAAATGTGAAGTGTAAAAAGAGCGATGGGGTATAAAACATTTTTCCACGGCCTAAAAAATTGCGTTTTGTAAAATGGAAAAGCTTTTTTATAATGAGTTAACTCAACAGAAATAACGTTTATGTATGGTGTTTTACTTAATCCAGTTAAGTATGAAAAAATTACTATTGAAATGAAAACGTTTAGTAAGTAGTTTTTTCTGTTGCTATTATATTAAACTCGGCATTGTATTTAAAAAGTAAGAACTATTGCAAACCATTTTTGGGAAACACTGATTGTTTGTTTAAGAAGCTTTCAGTAAAATCAATTCATATATTTTTTTTTTGTTTTCAGTAAAAGTTTCATATGTATATCATTTTTAATGTTTTTTGTTAGTAAGCCATTAGTTCTTTAATACATCGTCAAACTTCGCAAATAAGGCATTATTTTCAGAAATTTTTGCTTCAATATCTGCGAAAATTATCAAACCTTTACATTCTGTCTTTTTATCTAAAAATTAAACTTAAAAAGTTTATTTTATGTCTTCTCATTGTCGACCTATCGATTACTTATAGAGAAATATCGAAGTCAAATCGAAATCCATTTTCTACTTGACTGTTTTATCTCAAATTTCATTACTGATACTCTAGTTATATTTTACATAAAATCGACTAAACGAAAAGAATTCTACTCAAAGCAAAGTACCTTCCCTGTTTTACAGCCATCTAAGTTGTGCATAAAATAACATATATGAATGGAACAGTCACTTATGCAGCGTTTTCCTCGCTAGTCTAATTTGCATGCCCTCAATTAATTCTGTATTAAAGGTTTCAGAACTTTTTTCTTGGTGGTATTTTCAACAAGTCTTCAAAATTTAATCACTTCAACCGAGGTCTTGAAATGTGTTCAAGGGTAAATACTACGCACTAGCCAGCTATTTGTAACATATTTAAGTTGTCCGTGAAAGGCAAAAATGTGTTTAAGATAATTGTTCAGACTTCCATTATATTTTTGTCTTTTAAAAGCTGTACGTATTCCAACATTTATTTAAAATTGATGAATTTTTGTGAATTAATTAACTTTATTTTCGACAACTTTCACTACAATTTAGACTTAGAGCACACAAACTCTCAAAACAACTTCTTCAAAAATAGCAATATCGTCATCCATTTAAAAAGCGCGAACTGTTTTTATATAGAGATCTGAAGATAAAGAACTAAACTTATGATCTGAAGTCAAATAAAATGACTTTTCTCAAGTGATTTTTCAGTTATTAATTTTTTTTCCATTTAAATAAAGTTCTGTACTGATTAAATATATACATAATTATTATAGTTGTAATACGAGAATTTAAAAACTGCATGCGATTGGGCTGTCTTTTCTCTTTCTTGTGTAGCAAACTGCATTGATGTATTAAAAAGTACTTTAATACGCAGTTCCATTTATGATATTTTTAATACAATTAGACTACTTTTAAAATTAAAGATCAATTATCAAGCATATACTGACTAAATCTAGTATTCCTTCTTTATAAGATTGATTAAAAATTACATTGGTTGTCTTCGAAAGTTGTTTTTGGTATAATTCTAAAAGTAGCATTATCAAATCAATAGCTGCAAAATTGTAATTACTAAAATTTGTTTTTTGTTTCATGCTAGTGAATCTTTGTGATAACTAGTTTAAAGATTCAGTTTATTGTTGGAATTTGAATTTATAATGCAATTTCATATTTTTATTACTTTTACTTACACACATTTTTTGACATTCATATGATTATGTGAACGTGACTTTCTCCTTCCTTGTAAGATAGGAGACTGCTATGTTCATGAAAAACTTTAAGAATGTTTTAACATAAACTTTTCATTTTAATTCACTCCTGAAAGAATTAAAACCACTTTCCTCTTCTGAACTAAATTCATTTTCTGCTTGTCCTCATTGACAATTTTAGAAGAAATTCACATAAAACTAATGCAAAACATCGCCAATTTTTTATCGTTAATCTTTATAAAACTGACTTCGTTGCATAGATTGGCGACAACCTGAAATTTGTAAATATTTATTATGTTTTTCTCCCTCAACCCCGCTTGAAAATTTGAATTTTGTTTCTTTTTAATGTAAATAAAAGCCTCCAATTTCTTTCGGTATGAAAACACTGCTCTATAAGTTTACTGTATATAGGAAAACTTCTGCGAGTTCAATAAAGAAAAATAAATTTCGCATTTAGCTCATATTCACGTAACCGTATGTAATATAGTTTAAGACAAAGTCACTTTATTAACGGTAAGCATTTAAACCTAACAGACAAAGAGATAACTAAAAAAAAAAACTAATACTGCACCTATATTTCTTCTTTTTCCCTCAAAAACAAATACTTTATTTCTTTTAGGCTGAAAATCGGTTTAAGACAAGTTATTATTCCAAGATAAAAACAATCCGTAAGCGGATACGGAGGGAATATATGTCAAACTGACTAAGACGTAGACTCGTTTAAGAAACTCCTTTCGTCAGCAATGTTCTTTCATATTGGTTTTTGCGATCTTATCCCAAACCCAAGCAAAAACAAGATCCTTTGTTTTGTTTAATATAACTTCGTTATTTCCTCTGAGAATTGGAAAAACAGTCTAGTTTTGTTTCTGAGCTTAAATCCTAGTTTTATTTATTTTTTAATATTTGAGTCAGGTTAAATAAACCCCTTTATTTTTTCCAAAGCTTTCAGAGTTACAGGGATTCTGTACATATTTCTTGGTGTATATTGTATAGACTGTAAAACTGATCTAAACAATTTTTCGTGTATGAAAAAGTGTTTATTGGCGAAATGAATTTTATTAGTTTCTTTGGTATTAAGCATTTACTTTCTGTTATTTTCAATTCATATTACTTGGCGTCCGTCAGAGAGTAAAACTTCAATAAAGGTTATTGAAAAACATTAAAATAGAACCAGCTACTCTTTACCATTACTCCCTTTGTTAAAAATACGATAAGAATTTTTTATATAGCGCTATATATATTACGTAAGTTTACCATAATTTTACTTGTGTAGGAAAGTATTTAAAGAGTTATTCGTTTAAAAAGTTGTTTCTAACGCTCATAGATGAGTACTCGTACCCATTCTTGTAAGTTATTAAAGAATCAAATTATATATATTTAAAATACGTTATTGCTTACTTTGAGGCATTGTTTTTTGTTCCTTTTACACGTGTAGTGTAGTTTTATGCCTTGAAGATCAGACGTTAACGAAAACATTACTTTTCTCTCACATTATACACTTGAAAGTACAGTTATCTACGTCTGCCGTAGTTTTATATGCGTAGAAAAGAGTAGAAAGTTACACCTGTAACACGGTAACTGCCAAGCCATGAAAAATTCATAGCGTTTGAGCTGAACTAAAAACTGTGTAAATACCAGCCAGATTCGTTTACTGGTACCTTCAGAAGCCAAATATCCATATCGATGTAATCCATATTTATGCATCCATATTAATGTCAACTCTGTATGAAAACCTCAAATCTATTCAATACAATCTATCTGAAATTACAGTTCGACAACCAAAATAACATACTACGAATTATCTCGTGTTTGGGCAGTCAACGTGTTAAGAAGTTATGTAACAATCGTATGAAGAAGCGATTGTAAGTGAGTGCACGTCCCCATCCCCTCTTCCCACTGTTTTATGTTATTAAAAAGTATCGATTTGTTAACACCCGTTTAAGAGAGTAGTGTGGAATTTATTCCATATTTTATTTTTGTTTTTTTTAATTGTGCATAACAATAAAATCTAACACAACCTACGAATGTAAGCAATCACTTTGCAACACTTACTAAAACATTTAAAGTCTTTAACATTAATCTCTTGCATAAGGCCTAAAATTTATTTCTTAAAAAATGGATTATTTCTAATTTATTTTTTAAAAAGAGATAAATTAAAAAAAAATATCAAGTTCCAAAATCATTAGAGAACTTAGTTTTAAATTAACACATGCAGATATAAGTAATAAAATAATACATGTAAAATGAAAAACTTTACTTGAAAAAAAAAAGAAAGAAATCCGTATTTTTAAGTATTATGTGAGAAGTTTAAATATTGTATGATAGTAAAAATTTTTATTTAATGCTAACTACAGTTTATGTTTTTCAGCTTAATCATTTCGTAAAATTTATCTTCCATTTTTTAAAAAAAGTATTTAAAAAAAGTATTTAAAAAAAGCATTTTTTGAAGAAAATTATAAGTTGTAAGCCTCGTATGGGGTAACTGTTTATTTTTTAATTTGGAAAAATGTTTTTGAGCCGTATGTGGGGCTACACGTTAAACGTTTTATCAACTTTAAGTTTTCAAATTTCCCCAAAAAATGCTTTTTTCGATTCGGCCTAGTGGAGCAAATGCTAGATGCTTTTTTAAACGCAAGTTGGTACTGGTTGCAATTGTTCAAATAACATATTTTTTTTGAAATACTGTTGATGTAAAAGGAAAAAAATAAGAGGATAGCGCCAAAAAATTCCGACTTTCTTTTTTTTGGGGGGGGGGGGGATATTCTAATATATATGCAGAGAAAGACATAAAAATTGAAAAAACTACTTTTAGGTTTCCAGGTACCATCTAAAAGCACCTCTTCAGCGAAAAACTGAAAGTTTCTGCAGGACCTAAGCTAAGTTAGATGACAATGTATCGAATGCGACGTGATCTGAAATTGAGGTTGATTGCTTCTTCTTTATTTGGTTCTTTAAAGAAACACTCGTGAAAAGAGAAAAAGCAGAATAGGACTCAATCATGATGAATCACGCCTTCCTTTCAATACTTGAGAGCATTAACTTTCTGGCACTTTGTCTCCATTTTAAACTGATTGAAAGGAGAACCTTTTTCGCAAGTCTTGAACATTGTAAGATACGTTTCTTGAGAAAAAAGACCTTAAGATGGGGAAAAGTTTAAAGCATTTTTTCCAATTTTTTTTATTGTTTTCTGCTTTATCGTTCATTATTTAAAAACTGTTACGGAGGCATAGATATATATAGTAGACGTTTTCATGTTTCAATTTAGTTATTTTTTCTTTAATTTATTTCCAAAATTACTGAAAACCAGGGACAAAACAGCAAAAGGAAGTTAAAAACACAGGATTTGAAGCTAGTTCATTTGTAATCAACATTTTTTTTTCTGCTCTTTTCTTTCCCTCGTGTGTGTAAACACTTTTTAAAGTATAGTGAATATATTTTGCCATACCAATATGACTAAACAATAAGTTGGAATTGAACTTTTTGATATAAAGATTTATGGCATGAAGTTTAGACAAATCCCTTAGTACATGAAATGAAATAATTATCGAAGGATCTAAAAAAGAAACGCAAAAAGAAAGTATGCTCAAAAAATATCTGAAATGTAAGTTTTCTCTTAACTTTTTTCAAATCTTCAAATTAATTTAGGAAGTTTACAAAACATTACAAAAGTAAGTTTTTAGGTATCTTCCGATTTTGCTGTAGATAATATTTTGAACTTTCCAAAATAATCATAATAATTAACACTAGATTGCCCAAGCAGTCATTTTAACTTTGTAATTCCAATTAGAAAAACATTTTTGTTTATATTGAGGGGCAATTCCATCGTTACAGACGTAACAATCATAGACTTTGAACACAAATAATTCTGGTTTGGGCTGATGAAAGTCTTCAATTTTTTTCCTGTAGTGTAACTTGATGATGTTTATGCTACATTAAATTTGCATGCAGATTGCTTAACTACAAAAAAAATACAGAAATTAAAAAACTGCCTGTTACAGGACGTAATTCACAAAAACAGCAAAAAACTCGACTATGTCCATACAACTTGCAATATTCCTCTGAATTATACGGAAATTTTTGAACTTTTTTTTTTTTTAATACGTGTTTCTAGAGACTTCAAGCTTTCTAAAAACCATAAAGATTGTGTGGATTTTTGACTGCCGAATTTGTGAAAAAAAATTCATAAACTTGTTTACGGACGAAAACAAAGTGGTGTTTACAGACGTAACATCTCTGATTTGAAAGTAGAAAAACAGTATTTTTAAAGCAGGAATAAAACAAAGATTTTTTGTGCTAAAAACAATACAGTAGCATTAATTAAACACATTATTTGAATATTTTAAGTTTATACTGTAAACAGTTTTTAGAAAATTTGGGTAAGTCTGGGGGAGTTTGAGAGCATATGCCGATATGTCCAATATGTAATAATAAAATTAATGCATCTTAAGACAATTATTTCCAAGAAAGATTGACACAAGAAAAAGTTTAGAAGGGCCTTCACACAAATTTATTTTATTTTTATTCTTAAAAATTAATACATAATGGGGCTGCTACATAAAAAAAATCGGGAAAAAGTAAATTCCTCCCTGGAATCAGTGATTGGTCTTAGGAGAAACTTAAAAAATTTTAAAAATGTTGGATGATATAGCAGAATACTAGTACCAAAACTAAAAATTTAACCTTCTTGGTGACAGTTGGGTCCAATTTTGATAATTTTTTTTTTTTTTTTTTGAATGAAAAAAAATGTGTCCTTTTTTCGTCCGACGTTCTCGAAATTCGAACGGCATTTTTCGTATTCTGTTCGAAAAACAATGCATTTTCGCGGGCTTTTTGGCAAATTCGCGATGTTTAGCCCCACCGTTTCTTCCAATTTTTTGCGTCAGCTTTTAAAACATTTTTCCTGGGGCATATAAAATAATTTTTAACTTTTTTCTGCAATGGAGTTTTGCACACTGAAAAAAAGGAAAAGAGCGTCGTTGACAAATGCTGTTTCTAGATCTTACTCTCTGCCAAAACCTGGTGCTTGGACCATACCCCCAACTCCCCTTTCCATGTGACGTAGCAAAAAAAGTGCCAGTTGAGGTATAAAATTATAATCAGTTATACCATATGTGTATTTTATTAATCTTAAGAAATAAATTTTCAATTACATGCCGACATAATTAAAAAATTTTAAAAATCAGAATACCAGAAAACTTTAGTATTCGTACCATATTATGCTATACACATGTATTGCTCTTCCTGTGCTTTTTTACCTATTTAATTGGAAAATTTACTTTTGCTACGGGACGTAACATAGAGCCATTTGTTATGTCCGAAATGTTTACGTCCTGTAACAGCATTAATTTAAAAAACTAAATCAGTTGCAATAGTTTTTAAACTATGGTGGGAAAATTACTCTAAGAATTTGCTAAAAGGACCATTAAAGTTTTTTTTTTTAATTTTTGATTTTTTTAGGACGTAATGACAACTTTTGCTTCTTTTTTTTGTTACAGACGTAACATCAAAACTTCTTTTTTTTTCAAACTTCAATTACACCATTTAGATCAATTCAAAAGAAATTAATGAAAGCATATTATTATAGTACCGTCTTAGTAGTTAAAAATTGTGCTACAAGTAGTTATTTTTTGTTTTTTATTTTTTCGATGAGAAAATATGCATTTTGAAAAATGTGTTTCTTTTTTTTCTGATTTTTACAAGTTCGTGAAATATCGTACTTCCAACTAAGAAAAACAAGTATTATTCTAACTCTCACCAAAAAAAACCAATGCAGGATTCTTAAAATATGCATCTTAAGCTTTAAAATGATGTATAACATAGCAACATAACTTCAATATGAATTTTTGACCAATTGGTTTCACTTTTCATGGAATGGCCCTGAGACAATTTCTTAGACTTTAATAACTTGTTATGCAATATATAAATGCTTTCGTTAACTATTGTAGCTACCTCTGCCCTCTCCTCCTTCATTTTCGGTAAATGTATGCCAAAAACTGAAATTTCCCAACCGGTCAAATTAACTTCTTTTGGCAATCTAGTGTTGTAACAAATGAAAACTCACAAAAATTTTCAGTAAGGAATGTAAGGTTTAAAGTTTCATAAATAAAATGTTGAATATAAGTCATTTATAACGCTGAAATGGGCACTTTTGTACGAGCTTTCATCGCGTTCATAAACGAGGGGTTGTCTAATTGCATCAATTCGATATGACGCAATTATCTTCAGGCTCTAAATTTGCATAATGTGATTAGCAGAGCTAAGTAAGACACTCTAGCTCTTTGATCCTGCATTTAGGACTTGATCAGTAATTTGGCATCACACTTCATTTATATTTGCAAAATTAATAAAGAAAGAATAATTGAAGATGAATATTTTTCAAAAAGTAGGGGTTTTGTGTCTGAGTGTGTAACTAAACGAATATTGAACGAAATGCACGCACCAAAATACTAAAAATTTTAAATGAGTGCTCTTATGGGTGGTTAAATACAGCTTATATATTTATCGTGCCTGCTTTTTTGTCAACAAACCGAGATCTTTCATACTCCTCTATATCAAATTCCATGATTTAACTCTCATTTAAAAGCATATCATGACGGCTGATGACAAAACATTGTCTCATTTTTTGTGAGAAGTATTTCTGTTTTTATTGCACATCACTTAAATGAATAGCATTCAAAACTCAGGACTCATTGGCTCAATTGGATAAATTTGAAGCAAACCAGAAAAGCGAAGATCATGGGCTCGATACTTCCATGGGATTTGTCGCTTTTGAATGACTTTTTTTTCATTTTCAGGGATTAATTTTGATCAAAATTTCCAAGAATATCGTCGGCACCATGCTAAAATTACAATTGTAAAAATTGGCATTTTCAGGAGAGCCAAAACACTGCATATAATTTTTTTCCACCTGAAGCATGTGGTTATTTTAAATTTTTAAATTTTTATAGACATCTTTAAATGTAAAACTACCGTTCGAAGATATCATTTTAATTTTAATTATTTGTAAAATTCGAACTTGAAAAACGAACTCAAAAAACGCGATTTTTCGCATTCGTTATTTTAGCATGATGCCGAAGATATGTAGTCAAAACACACTATAGGATTTTAAAACACTGTTGTAGCTTTACATTAACACCAGAAAAATATATATATTTATTTTAGCATGGTAGCTTAACATTAATATTATTTTTTAAAATGTACTTTCTTTTTTTTTTTGGTTTCCTTAACAATTATTAAAGCTACAAAAGTAAGCACAACTCCCTTTTCTTTTAATTTGGTAAAAAATAGTAATTTACTTGTCTGTTTTTGGAGTTACAAAAATCGGAATTTTAAATTAGTGCCGTCAAACGCAAATGCTTCACACGGGTCAGCACGGTACGTTCTATTCGCTAGTTTTTTTTGATGGGGGTAAAAAAGGAGAGATGAATCAATTTCTGACAAATTTAAATTTTTTCAGTCAATAATTGCAGTCAATTTATAACTAAGTTATTAAAAATATAATAAATTTGTGTACATTTCCCCCACTCTTTTCATATATTGTTTTCCATCCTACGCTAATTATATTACAAAAGAACACACATGAGTTGCACAATTTTAAGTTATATCATAATATATAGAATACTCCTCAAAACACGATTTATCTCTTCAGTAAAAAAAAAAAGTGCGTAGTTATGATTAACTGAAGTACTTAAAAATTGTAACATTAAATAGTGACAAAACTTAATTTTAAATGAGATAAAATTAAAGCTGCATACATTCAAAAGGAATTATGAATCTTTGGATTAATGTCATCGTAAGTCATTTAAATTTCTTTGATATATGATTTTTTTTAAATAATTGTTAAAGTGTTTAATGTAAAGCAAGGAAAAAACATGCAAATATCTCATGCGGAAGAATGTTTCCAGAAGAAACAAACAACTGGATGAGATTTATTATTTCTAAATAAAATTCTTCTATTCTAAAGATCTATCTATTCTAAAAATCTATTTTAAATAAAATTATTTCTAAATAAATGAGATACATTATATTAAGTCAAAAGATTTGTCCATAAATTTAAAAGCTAACAGCAAAATTTTAAACAAGCTGCTACTTAATGCAAAGATTATACTGGTACTATAGGTATAATAGAGTAATGTTGTAGTCAAAAGTAAAAGTAAATCGAAAAAACTATTGCTACAAAGTTTAGAAAATATTTTTAGCGCCTTTTTGAAGATTCTTCCCCGCTTTTATGAACTTTTTATTTTTTGCTTTAGCTGGAAAAGAATGATTAATTAATGTACTTTTTTTGGATTTGAAAAAAACATTTAAAGATAATTTCTGAAGCGAGTAACTTTACGTAACTAGATTTAATATTTTTTACGCTTCGTATACTTCTCACTAAAAATGCTTTGATGATATTATTTGAAGCATAAACTTCCAGCAATCAATTACTAAAGCTTTACTTACGGCTTTAATTAAAACGGTCTCCCTTGAATATTAATAACTTCGTCTCAGATAAAAAGGGAAGTATTTACAGTATTATTAGTATTTTATGAACGAATTGAAGCATTAGGCTGAAAAATTGCACGAGGGAAAAAAATGTTTTTTCGATGTTATTAATGTTGATAAATAGTATTTTCACCCCCAAATAATTAACTTAATTGGATTACATTCTCATTACAAAAAAAAAGATGTGCAATGTTTTTCACCAATGCGTAGTTTAAGCATTTCGCATGGGTAAATATTGAATCATGAGTTTTTACAAAGGACAAAATTAGTCAATTAATAGTGTGTATTAATCTCGATAAGAGCGTTCATTCACTATATTTCAAAATTTTGGACATTTGTTTGAAACACTTAGTAAAAGATATTACCACACACTGCAATGGATTTGACAATAAAATAGTTTTTGTTCTTGAAACTTTTTAACATAGCATAAGGATTGTGTTAATGTAAGATAAATTTAGAAACACACACACAGCGTTATTTATCACTTACAGAAAATAGGTGAAAAGAAACGCTATTAATCATATAATTAAACGTACAGTCAAAGTACAGTTTGTTCCAAAGTGCTACTATATTGTAAATATCTTTTATTTATTTGGACATCATTTTTGTTATGATTTTAATAGAAAGATTTTCACCCTTGAAATTAAGGGAAAAAAAAGCACGAAAAAATATCTAAATAAAACGCTGTCAATCAGTTAAAAGTCGAAAGATAAAATATACTTCAGTTAGAAAGCTTTTCAATTTATCATCGTAAAAAAAAAGAAAAAAAACTGTAAGCCTAGTTCATAAATACGGGGGCAGCAGTGTTGCCTCTACTGCTATGGAGTAACTTAAACCATATATCTGGTGGAAGGTTTAATCATGGTAGCGTAACTATAGTGTAACGTTTCACCAAAATTCTCCGTCGAATGAAAGAATTCAAAAAAAAAAAAAAAAAAAAAAACTTCATCAGACTGAAAGATTACTTTCAGTATTTTTTTAAAAATGTTTTTCAGGTTCGTGCTTTTACATTATCAGTCAATTTTACACATATTCATAAGTTATTTTAATTAAAAGCTAGAAAAATGAATGCTATGCGAAAATGGGTTCACAGACCAATATCTCACATTTAAAAAAATTCTCGCTAAAATTTAGGCATTTGGTTTGTTTTATCGTACACCGACTACTATTTTTACCTTTGTACTTATGTAATATTTATTTAAAAAATAAGAATAAAATATATTACATGGAAAAAAAACTCAATTTTTGTTTCTAATTTTGGTGGAAAATCTTTTTGAGATTTTTTTTCCCGCATCAAATATCCATTGACGCCATCGTATTCGATATCATTTACTACATAATGGCGGCAATGAAGACTCTCAAAAATTGAATGGAATTTTTATTAGCTTCTAAAATTTTAGGCTTTTCTAAACACAAGTTTCGTCACCTTAGCAGTATTGAAAAAAGAGTGGTTTTTTTTCCACTCACACTAAATGACCCAAAACAAAAGAGAAATGAAGCCCTCTTCTCAATATTTGCTTTCTGTTTACATTGTTTTTGAACCCCTATTTTTTTCTGTCAGATATAGCTTTTAAATTAATACCTTTCTGGCCTTAGTAGGAGATTTAACGAAAATGTGCATCAGATAAGCATTTTATACATTACTATTAACATTTTAGAGCGTGTTAAAAAAATTCACAGCATTTTTTAAAATAATTTTTAACGTTGAATTCAAATAGTTTCTATAAATTAAAAAGCAAATTCTGATTTATAGAAGTGAATATGTTAAAACAGTTTTAAAAAATATACACTTGTTAAGACAATGAATTCATTTTTCTAAATTTTTAAAAGAAGCTTAGATATTTTTAAAAAAAATGAAAACTTTGATCAATTTTTCAGTGCATACGAAGTTTTCGAAAACATCACTTATTAACCACCCTTTTTAACTTAAATGCTAGTTTCTTATGAATGTAATCTGAAATAGAGGGTTGAGGAAAAACAAAAAAAGTGGCGATAGGCCAACAGAGCAAAATAGTATGGAAACCTCTGGTTTTGAAGAAAAAAAACTATTTTTGAAGACACCAAGAAAGCCCAAGTATCTTAATCCTGCAAAAGTCTTGTATGATATACTTGAAGGGAATAGGAGATTACACAAATCTTTAAGAGTGAATCATAAATAGCCGCAAATTTTTTTTATGACAAAACAGTCTATCACGTAGTATATTTGTCACCACCGAAAACTGAAACCCTGTTAAGCATGTACCTAACGAATCATAAAATTTATCCTATTGTATTTGCAAAATATTGCACAGCTCAGAGAACGATGCAAAATTTTCAAGAATTCATGTAATAAATGTTCTATTGAACCTCAACTTCAGTCAAATAATTCATGATGGCACGCAGTAGCATACTAATAAAAAAAATTATAACAGTAATCTTTGTGTAAATGAGGCAAATTATTTTGACACTAACATTTCACCTAGATATAAACATATTACCTATTAAAAAGGTACAGATGAAATCGGTACCCCTTTTTCTTCAGTTATTAAAAAGTTGTACCTATAGCGAAGCATTCAACGGTGCAAAATTTACAGGAACTTGCTATTATATATCTTTTGCTCTATGATAATATGTGTTAAGTTTCTAAAATTTGCTAGAAGAGTTTAAAAAAAAGCACAATGCTTTTAGCTGTCAAAAACCAAATTTACACCTATGTCAAATAAAGTATCGTGCAAAATTTCATAGTAGTGATAGCAGAACAACATACTACGTTGACCCAAAATTTGAAATTGTACTTGCCAAGTAATAACAAAAACAACAAAAATTACTCTACAAAACAAGGATCATTCTTTTCAAAACTTTCTGCTATCGATCGGTAAGCTTTTGGATCTGGTCAAAGTACCATTCAGTTAGCTTCAAATCAAAGAAGTCTTGACGCACTTCTTCGACTGTTTACTAAATTTTGTGACAGCCTAGTAAGGAATGAATATTCAAACAATTATCATGTTTAAAATAAAAATTAAAGAGTAGATGATTATGATTGGACTGGACGATGGTAATAGTTAATCCACGGATAATTCTGGACGACATAGCAGGCGAAGCTATGTCGGTACTAAGTTGGGTAAGGCCTCAGTTGACTGGTCGTTTACCCTTAATATCTCAAGCAAGCTGTGAAAAGAATTTCATGGCTAATTACAGGAATCTTAACTGAAGCTTTTGGCAGTTTTGAGCACTAACTCAAAAATTTACTGAATTCTCTATCGATTTACTAATTTAAATAATTAACTATTGTTTGACTAAGTAAGGAATTGCTTTACTGAATCATTCTACGGACCATTTATTCTTATATTTATTCAATTAATTTTTCTCTTTCTTAACCAAGTGGTATTTCTACCATTGATTCACACACATATCAATTTACTCAGCCATTCAATATAAACTTAGAAGTGTAAGACGTAAGGAGTACTAGAAAGCATTGTAATAACACTTCAGTAAAATATACCACACCAATTCTAGTTATATTATAACTGATACTCGGTAGATCACGCTGTTGGTACTCCACGTATTTTAAGATCATAGAATCCAGAAAACTTTATCACGTTTTTCCAATGGACTCTAAATCTTACAGGGAACAAGGGCAGAAGGTTATGACCTTCATTAAATTTGGGTCTGTTCATGCATCGTCTATTCATATTTTAAAAGTTTAATCACTTATTCATTTAAGTAATCAAATACTAATCACTCATTTATACAGTTACCTATTGATTCAATCCTTCAATTATTCCTTCATATAACTATTCACTCATGCATACACCTATTGCTTCCAAAACTCAATCATTAATACATTCACGTATTTATTTTGACTTATTTACTTAAATATTTGACCATTCTTTTAGTTAATAAGTTATTTAAACATGTATTTATTCGCTCATTCATTCACCTAATTCCACTCATCTGCTCGTCCATTCAGCAAAGCACTTCTTCAGTTATTATTAGTAATTTATTCATTCATTCAAGCATTTATTCATTCACCAATTTGTTTACTCATTTACCCAATTATTTAATCAGTCATTCATTTAATCAATCTTAGTTACTCGATCACATATTTATTCGCTCATTAATTCAATTAAATGTTTGATCACTCATTCGTTTGCTCGTAAATTCATTAAATCACTTTTTCATTATTTTTTTCATTCCTTCAAGAATTTATTCATTTATCAACTTATTTATTTCACCTGTCATTTATCCAACTATTTCATCAATCAATCATCCATTTATTTATTTATTTTTATTTTTTTATTTTAAGTAATTAATTCGTTTTTAAAACAATTGCTCATTTTTCGAGAATTCAGTTTAATATTGTCACATAAAATGAGGGTGTTAAAGTTACAAAACCACTACTCAAATGTAAAGATCACGAAGAAAAATCTAGTTAGAATATGCAAACCTCAAAAGAGTATGCTCTGCCTTCTCGGCCATTTCCATTCCTGCTTTAGCCCTTGCTTAGGGGCGGTTACTCACTGCTCAAAAGAGTAGTTAAATGTGTTAAATCTAAAAAGGCAGCCAAAGGAGAATTTCTATTGAAAACGAACGACTTTATGAGCTGGAAAAATTGAAACTTCAGTTTGAAGTACAAACAATTTTAAATTCAGCCTTGAACGTTCCGAACAACAAAAGCTGAAAATAACTAGCATGATCCCTAAATTGTCTTCAAAAGAAGCAATTGAATTATTGTTCACTGTATTTTAAAGCCATTTGAAATTTATGAGCATTCCTGAAACAACACAAGTACCATATTTAACTGGTTCCATATCCGGCTAACATAGCACAGCTTATTGCCAGAAAAGATGAATGCATTAAAAATTAATGTAATGCTTCTTGAATGACATAGATTTACTGAAGAAAAATGTTGAATTTTTCGCAACATTGAAAAAAATCCTGAAATGATAAGGAGAGATTTCAACGTTCAGCTGAAATTGTAACTTGAAAGCTTGACAGACGAACTTGATGAAACAAGTTTTGATAAAATTAAAAATTAATTATTGCTGATCAGATAAAGAGAAGACAGCTGAATGCTGGAATATATTAAATATTGTGAGAGGATTTAATTCACCCCCTGGAATTGTAAAAACACACACCTATGGCAATCTAAGATGATGCAAGAGTAGTACATAGATCATATTGCAAAGTTTCAACTGAAACACAAAAAAAATTTGACAAACTCAATTCTCAGAGGAAAAAAAAGATTAACACTCTCTGTCAGGGGTCCCCAGTTAAAGCAGGCGGGATCCCGGGTTCCCCAGTCAAAGTAGGTGGGATCCTATTCTCAATGGCAGAGCGTAAGAAAGAAACCATTAATTAATAGACCATCTTCGTTAATGTTACGTCTATAGAGCTCCAGGTGCAATTAAAGAAAAGTGCATGATGACGAAACTATTCCTTCGAATTTCAACGGAATGAGTTTTCAACGAAAAATAACCCAACAAGCGTAATAGAAAATTCTTGATTAGTCGCGAACGAGTTTCAAAATGTTCTGCTCTTATGATTGCTATGCGTTCCGTGGCTGAAGAAAAATTACCATTCACTTTTATATTAATGACGCAATCCAATGGGTATGTCAAACATAAAAACTGTTAACACAAATACTGCAATCAGAAGCAAATTTACTTTTGCAAAATTAATACTGTTGAAAAATGCTTAATTACCGTATTCTTCTTGGATGGATGTTTTGAAAGCATACGGCATAGCTATATATTTCTAGAAACGATATTGATGTTGAGCAAAATCTCCTAAGATGAAAATAAAATATCGCAACTTAAGCAGAAAGACGCTTTAAAATCTGCTTCCACCGAGCCACAGGTGTGTGAATATCGAAGAAGGTGAAGCTATACATCGATCTCCTTAGCAAAAGAAGGAACTCAATATACTCCTAAGGGAAAATATAAAAAATGCTTTCAACCAGATGGATAGCAAACGCCGCCTTTAAGTTATTATTTATTGTATGGCATTTTGAAACTATCATACAAGTGCTAGTCCACAATTCCAAATGCTAAAAATTAAATTCTGGAAAAACATTTTTAAAGATTTTAGACAACAGGCGTTAAGTCACATATAAATCGCTTAGAAGCTAGAAATGACGCTTTTGGAGAAATACTACTGCAGAGAGAAGGATCAAATTCACATTCAAACTAATATGCTCATACATTGCTTACTCAGACTGCAACTATTCTAAAAGAAGTTGTTGCTGCGCTCTTGCTCGGCGAGTGATTGAATACTTAATCATTTATTAAAACAAGCAATAAATTGAACCCTCATTCACACATTTATATACTCATTTTATCAGTCAATACTTCATTTAGTGGTTTGCTCAATTATTCACTTGCTCACTCATTCCTTAATGCACTTAGTCATTCGCTTATTCGCATATTTATTCATTGATTTACTCAAAAATACTTACGTAATTCATTCAATTATTTATTATTTCATTTAATCATTCATAATTTATCCGCTCATTTAATTCATCTCATTACTTAAAATGTATCCGCTCATTTCATTATTCATTAATTCATCCGTTCATTTAATTCATTTAATAATTTATAACATCAGTTCTTTTATTTTGGTGGTTATTACTTCATACGATACATTAAGTTAATTATTCATTAATTCATTACTTTATTTAATTCCTTTTATTAATCATTAATTTAACAGTCCTTTTAATCCATTTAATTATTCATAGGTTGATTCGTTCAGTTCAATTAATTTAATTACTCAATATTTTTTTTGTTTATTTAATTCATTTCATTAATCATTAATTGATCCATTCATTTAATTCATTTAAGTATTCATTAATTTATTCGTTCATTTAAGCGATTCATTACTTCATTTGTTCATTTAAGTATTCATTAATGGATGCGTTCATTTAATTCATTCATTGATTCATTACTTCATCCGTTCATTTAATTCATTTCTTTAATGAGTAATTCATTGGTCCATTCAATTCATGCATTTAATTATTAATTCATCAGTTCATTTAATTCATTCATTCATTGATTCATTTATACATACATTTATTTAATTAATTTATTGATTTATTAATTCATACATTTATCTAATTTATTCATTGATTCATTAATTCATCCATTCATTTAATTAATTTTATCATTAATATATAAAAAAATCAATTTATTTAAGCATTCATTAATTCATTCATTTAATTAATTGAAATAATTATTAACTATTCATGTCCAATTATTTAATTTTTCAGTAATTCATCAACTCATTTATTGAATCATTCATTTATGTTTTTACTCATTTATTTACGCATTTATTAATGCAAACATTCTTAAAGTATTCAGCAGCTGATTTATTCTTATACTCACTTATACATTAACATTTTGATCATTACTCATTTATTCACTCAATCACTCATTAAAATACTTATTTATTTTTCCCTAATCACCCATCAGTGCAATTATTTTATGCAGTTAATCACTCACGTCTTGATGTCTTCACGCACCTATTTATTCCTTTGATCATTCATTTAATTCCCTCAGTAATTAATAAAGCTAGAAAAAATATTCAATTACGTTTTCATTCAATCAATCAAGCATCCAATAAATCACTCATTGACTCTTTGAAACAGGCACTGATTCACTCTTTCATTCTCTCCCTCACTTATTCATTTATTTTTACTCATCTTGTCATTTTATCAATATGTCACTTAATTAGAAATTGCATGTTTATTAATTTATCATTTTCTCATTTGATGTACTCTCGCCTGTACTCATTTTCCTGTCATATATTTATTTAACCATCAATTCATTTTATTAATGCTTTCATTCACTAATGTGTTCATTTAAGTGCGCATCTATTTATTTATTTCTTCCTTTAAAATTTTTATTATTCCTTCATTCCTTTCTTTAATCGTTAATTTAATCTATTGAGAATTTAGTTGATGCTCATTAGTGGTAATTACTGGGACATTATCAGTAAAATTTAGGAGGGGTTCATTCGCATTTTCCAAAAATCTAGCAATGTCTTATATTGTTTCATGTTCATTTAATAAACGTTAAAAGATAGTTAATCAACTTAAATCTTTAAATTGATTTATTTAAGTTAAAGTTTATTTGTATATACCTTTGTATTGAATATTAGTTCACTTTCGTTTGCTTAACACAGAAACTCGTTTATAAACAGTGTAACTTGAGGGAACACATCAAAAATGCTTAATCTCTTTGTTAGTATGACATTTTACTTTTAACTTCAAAATGTTAAAGAATAGAAATGAATTACTTTAATTATACAAATGGAGCTTATGCTATTGAACTATCCTTTCTTTCTCGTAATTTCGTAAAATTTTAAGCTTTTACCAGCATTTTTTAATACCACTAAAAGCATTGTAACTTTTTTGCTAGAGGATAACATACATTATCGCTGTTTTCTATCCGCTTTTGAGAACTTCACACCTTGCTACAACAGCAGAAGGGCAATTCTAATGTGACTGACGCACCAGTTTTTCTCAAAACAGCTTACAAAAACTATAAATATATTGAATATTTGTTTTATTTCACAAACTTTATGAAGAACATGGTCTGTACTACTGTTTAAAGCAGACTATCAGTTTTTGCAGATTATCAGAAAAAAATATTTGAATATTTTCTCTGTACTGGACGCATCTCATGAGATACGTCCATTACATAGCCGAAAAAATCATCATATAAATACCTTTTTTGGAAATCTTTAAAGTTGAACTGTTTTATAGAAAAAGAGACCGTTCTTCATAAAGTCCATGCAACAAAAATAGCGACATATTGAGTCTTTTCAATCTGCTTTGTGCAACAATTGATAATTTTTATTAAAATAGAATTGTCTAGAAGTGTTATTCAGATTTTCTGAAATTTTGCTCAGTAAATATTTGACTGTGGCTACAACTGATAGGCATCATAGAAAAGGGGTTCTTAATACTTTGTTTCTATTTACCCTAACATACACTTATGCGTTGCACATTTCATTTCTCGCCGCTATTACCAAGAACCGCATTAAATAGCACCTATTTTTCCTGCTTGTAAAATTATTTACTATGATATGATAGATGTTGTACTGTCCTTGAATAAGTTTCGTGCACTCAAACAGCTATCTTTTCTGCCAAGTAATGTTAAAGCCCATAGAAGGAACAGAGTTTCAGAGGGCCAATGCTCAAGGACATATTTCTCGAAAGGTTGCAACTCTCTCATCTTAAATATAGCAATAAAAAATTCTGTTTTTTCAACAGATGATCACTAAAGTCACTCAGTGAGAATATCATTTTGGGAATATTCCCTTTATGATCCTTCAAGGAGAGAATTATCTGAATCTGATACCAGAAGGTATCCACATGCAACACATGTAACCGAAAGGAATTTAAAATCTAATTTTCTAAGCTTCAAACTCTGCTTCATTAGGAGCCCACGCGATAAGTTTTAGACATTAAGTTTTGTTTTATAGCTGTGTATATTAATATTAAAAACAAATACGAGTATCAATAAAGCTTCGAGTTATATTAAGTCCTACAGCTTTCTTGAGAGTTTAGGACTAAATGAAAACTTCGTCATTAATTAATATTCGAGTTATTGAGACTCTGATGTATTATTATAACTAATGAGCACAATAAATTGTATTTAATTATTTCATCCAAGTGTTGCAGTTTCACTAACCGCAATTTCTGCAAAAGATAGTTAAAATAAAAAAGTTTCTTAACTCCGTTCTAAATTTTATAAACACTTTCAATTTAACCATTGATAGTTATTATCTACACTTTGTCTTTGAAAATAAACACCGAGCTAAATTTTCAGACAGAATTTAAACAAAGCTTTTGCAAAATAAAAAAACTGATTTCCAAAGCCTAAAAAAGCATGGCAAAAAAATTAAGCAGTTTTTGATGTGGTAATACAGTCGTAAGTTTGATTAATTTGTATTTAATCTCAGATGATGTTTTTTCCTTCTAGTGGAAGATGAATGACAGTTAAAATTTCGATCTTTGATTTTTGAGTAGAGATAACATAATTACTGACAAATGATCATCGGATAGTTTTAACTTTAGTTTGACACATGGTGATTTATAACCACCTTCGTGATAAATCATTCCTGATGCGATACATTCTGATGAGGTAGGAAAAAGCTTGTCAACTGTTCTAACAAATGACTCTTGTGCAAGCTCTCTCTCTCTTAGAAACACGTCGCATGGTAGCAGCCCGTGCAGCTCATATTGCATGGCTTAGACAGCCTTCATACAATCTTGGCTCAATTAATTATATTCACTGAGACCGAGTAAAAAAATAATTTCCTTCAGGCTGTGTTTTATAGTTAGCTGAGAATGAAAATTTCGATTAAGGTTTTAAATTGAAGAACTTTTGTATTATGAACAAGTTCATGGAAATTTATTATGTGCAAAATGAACAAGTTGAAAAATAGTTAAAAAATAGAATGCCAAAATTTCGATGAAGGCACTTTATAATTTAATTTATTTCTATAATAGTCATTCTCCGTTCGTTCAAAATAATTTTTCTACGCTAAAACAGAGGTTCCCAAAGGCGTACTGGTTCTACCGCAAGGAGAAAGAAGGGGTGCCACAAAAGGGATGTATCAATACGCATACATACGATGGATTGGGGTGCCGTGAAAAAATTCTTATCAAAGGGTACCATCAATCGAAAAAGCTTTAAAATACCTGCTTTCATACGAAAGAGGTAATTGGCACTTTAACCTACCTGTACATTGAATTTAGTGGGGGAGGAAATCTTAAAATCATCGTATCAGATTATTTAAAACACAAAATAAACGACAAAATATCTCTGACTATAGTTTTTTTTTTTAAGCAGAAGAAATTAACAAAAAATAACCATAATTTATTTCGCTAAGTTTTGCTTTTCCAGCTGCAAGGTGAAAATCTCAATTTCATGAGAAAAAGCATTCTGGTCGGCCGAATTTCTTAGATCTGACTTCTGTTGTCACAGACAGATTTGAAAAATTAAACTGTGGAGTCGGAGTAAATCTCAGAGAAAAAATAATTTTTCTTGCGTTAGTTTAACATTGCCCCCACTTACAAGTCATCGTATTATAGTTATTTTACTAGTTTAAAAGTTATTTTCATTACTTACTCTACAATTGTAAATAATAAATTTATAATGTATGCAGTTACAATACATTTTACGACGATTTTTTTACTCTCCGAATAATTTTGAAAATTGCTTGTTACGTGAAAAACGCAAATGCTGTAATTTAAATTATAACTCTGTAACTCAGCAAATACGGCTACTCAGGGTATTGTGGTTATCTCAGAGTACTGTGGTCATCTTAGAATGTTTATCTCTGAGATGCCAAAGATGGATGTTCCGGTTTGGTCATTAGCCGAACGCAGAATATACACTGTTTAGTCAACAAGCACGCTAAGAACTCAATTTGTAGAGTCGCTGAATAATTGAAAGGATGAGATACCCCAGATAAGGAATCGAACCCGCATCGGCGGCATGGAAGCGTAAGGCACTACTACAAAGCCACCAGGCTTCGATTTTAATTGGAGGCGCAATAATAGCTATGTTTATTAATATATATATACATGTGTGTGTGTTTGTATGTATGGAGTAAAATGAATCCAAAGCGTATTTTAAAAAGTGTTTTCCTGCAATTATGGATAGATATTAATTACCATAAGCATATTAAACATTCATCAATTATCATCTTAAAGTGCTTTTTGATATCATGCACCTTTGTATTTTGCTTAGGCTACAGCGTTTAGTAATTAGCTATAATGACACTTCTCCTTTTCAAAGAAGTCTCTTACCACTAATCAATCATTTCTGTCAAAGAAATTTTAATTTCAGGCTAAGTTGCAATTTTCTTCAGATGCTAGTATTTTTTCCCCTAGGGTCAGTTTATTTTTTTCCTTGACTGGCAGGCATAATTAGTTTTGATTGATGCATGGCTTTACCGAGAGAATTGCGTGCATCAATAGTTTTCACCGAAGGTAGCGATTTAGCGTTTGTAGTTTTTAGATGCGTTACCGAGTATATTTTTAACGCTTTAATTTCGTAGTTTTTACTGATAAAGTGTTGACATCTGGAAAGTTGGATTTTTGTCCATCCCACAAAATAGGTGCGGCCTTTCCCCCCAATGCTTACATGTTTATGAAAAATCATCCCCCTTCGTAAATAATAAAATAGTATCTATAAAGGGTTTATATATAAAGTAATCATCTGGCGTATATACTTTTAAGATTGTATAAGCTTTTTTGAGCAAACACGAATTGTTTACTGTTCTCACTTGACTGTACTTGAATTCAGGTTTCTTTCTTCAGATTAAGGAAGACGCATTAGTTGTGATAGGTTGCCACATGAGAAATTATACATGGCTACAGTTATTGATTCCGAAAACTTAATTCTTCAAACATTTTTTTTTAATTATGGTTAGTTTTAAGAAAATGTGTCTTAAAATTGATGTTGAGAGGGTAAAAAACCTTATGCAGTGCTACGTTACATTTTACGATACGCAAGCTGAAATAGTTATTTTTGCTTTAAGAATAGAAATATTCTTTTGGGAGATTTTTTTTAATTAAAAACCAAGAAAAAATACACTGACAATAAAAGCTAGAACTGTTTATCCAGATATTTAATGCAAGCGACTTCACACTGCTTCTTGTTCAAAGACAAAAAATTGCATAGAGCTCTTAAAATTCAATGAATCATCCAGACATTTAACGCAAGCAACTTCACACTGCTTCTTGTTCAAAGACAAAAAAGTGTAAAGAGCTTTTAAAATTCAATGAATCTCCCAGTTATTTTATTTCTAATATTCTTATTATATTTTACCTCTTTTGCGGAGCATCAACAAATGAATAGTTGTTAAAAATATCTAAAACAGAATTTTTCAATTAACTAGCAGCAGTAATTTTCTCTTATTCAATTTCAAAAAATAGACAGAGCTGCTGATTCGGATTGATTTTAAGTCTTGAGTCGGAAGTTTTAAAATTTTAAGAACCGGTGTCGTTCATTTTCCCTCCAACTCCTTAACTCTGCCAGGACTGTGAAGTAAGAGCCTCAGTCGCGAAGTTAGACTGATTTTGATGCAAATGAGTTGGAGTTGTAGGTTCTACAATTTTAGGAGTTGGATCCGGAGTCGATCTTTTTTCCTCCAACTCCGCAATCCGTCCGATCGAAACTTTTATGCACATACATCGGTTACACGTGCTTATTGATGGGGTTGGTGTATTGTTTTTCATTTCAGCCCCCCCCCCTCAAAAAAAAATAAGAAGCAGAACCTTAACAGTTATCAAAAATTTCTTAATAGTTGTGTACATGATAAAATTTGTTTCAATGGCACGTACTAAATACCAAGTTTTACTTCAATGATATTAAGCATTTCTAAAGTGTAATTGTGATTAAATATTCAATTACCACTCAGACTACCTTGTTGCTCCTTTTAATTCATACGAAAGCTGATTTACAGAGTAATAACTTGGATAATACTCAAATTTGTAACTTTCTTTCCGTAAAATGTCTTTGAAGTCCTTTAAATGTTATTCGTAAAAAAAAAAAAAAACCTCACAAAAACGCATTATCATAAAAAACGTGTGAATGAAGTTATGAAATATAGTTTGAGAAAAAAGTAGGAATAGAAACAGAGGAATAAAATTAAATCTTTTAAATGAAGAAATGATCTGCTAAACATAATGTTTGAAATGCAAATACTATGTTGTAAAAGTTATCGGCAGCTGCCCCCTGCTCTCTTCCCTCGATATATTATCGCTCAACACTCAACATATCTTGCGTTCGTTTCATTAATTCATGCATTACTGTTTTGCTATTTGTTTCTACTTAAGTGAAAATGTACTCAACAAACAACTGTTTCTTTTCTATAAAATGACATCAGAACGTACGCATCCAAAAATCAATACTGACTTTGAAACATAAAATTATACTTCCTGTTTAAGGTATAAACAAAATTTCGATTTTGACCTCGTATTTGCTGAAAACGGAATGAAATTATTTTTCTAATGGTAATAGATATACTTATTTATTTTCTTATTTCAGTAAGTTTGCACATAAATTTAAATAAGCGTGTTGCCGCATTTTTGCCAATGTTTTCCAAATATTTCACCCTGACTCATTCAAGAACAGGATCAGTGAAATTGTGTTGGAAATTCCACCATTCAGCCCTGCATTCATCTAATGGTAACATTTAACTTCTGAATTAACATATGCTGATCAATAAGGTACAAGTGGACACAAAAAGGCGACAAATGAATTTGTTTTCCCTTTTTTATTACCCTATTGTTCATCACTAACAGAAAACCAGATGCACCGTAAAGTCGGGTTACTTGGACCCTAATGGGTTACTTGAGCCCATTACAGTAAAATGATAAAATCTAGGTTTGGTACTTATTAGTTGAAGACTTGCACGTAGTTCCTCGTTTCTCCTCTAGGTAGAAGCACTCTGCAGTCTCTAATGCTAGTACCAAACCCAGATTTTATCATTTTACTGTGGGCTCAAGTAACCTCCTTGTGGGTCCAAGTAACCCGACTTTACGGTAGTTAAATATTCTAAGTTTTCATCACATGTGTAGCTGAAGAAAATTTGAATTAAAGCAAGTATTACGTTTTCTTTTCCATTTTAACTGCAATATTTTTCATATCTCAAGTACTACTTATTTTATAAATATTGAAAAATAAAAGAGCTAGTAATTATGTTCAACGAAGTGTAAACAAAATTATTAAGTATTATTTATGTCCTTGTAATGATTTCAAGAAAATTTTCAGAGTGGAAGTTTGAGACTTCTAAAAATCTTGCAACATTAAATTGATTGATTATCGCTGACTTTTGTGTAATTATGATACTTAAAACTACATTAAACTGATTGATTGCTTCAGACTTTTCACTCTGAATACTTAATTCGGTGTATGTAAATCGATGGCAGGAATTGATACATTCTAGTAAAGCAATAAAAAGAAACAGGGAACGATTAATCGATTCAACACTAAAATAAACTATGCTATCTTTCATCGCTTTTTTTCGTTAAGTTAGCGTTAGATATAATAAAATAATTCAGTTTTTTACGAAAATCATATTTTGAAAATGTTTTTCCTTCAGTACTAGGAAGAATTTATTATTAAAAATACCATTAAAATGATTTTGGTTCATCAATTCTTTGAACCTGTTCTTTGCGCAGCATTTAAAAAATCTGTTGCTTTATTAAGCAGTGTATTAGAGCGTACTTTTCACCATTCATCTTACTATAAAATTCTTGGAATATTAATGTTCTGGATAAAGTTGAGGCTTTTCTTTCTTTCTTTATTATTATTATTTCATTTTTATTTTTATTTTCTTATTTTTTGCTACATATTCATATTCTCAAGCAAATGAATATATCCCCCCTTAGACATTCTTTGACTTTACAGAATTGCAGCATCGTGCACTATATCTGTTGCAGGAAAGGATGCAACATCGAATAGCCTTATTACATGGTTACCTTAATTGAGTTTTTCCATTAATGTGGATTTTACTAAAGTTTTTGTTTATTTTTATTTACAGCTATTGCTGTTTAAAAACACTGAAATGCATGTTGATGAAAATACATTTTTTATGTATAACTTGATGTTAGATATAATATACATTTATTATAAGGAAACATGATCATCGAAGTTTTTTTGGACAATCATTAGCATAATTAATTTTTTAAATACGTGAATTTGAAAGCAGTACATGTTCCTTTAAGTGAAACATGTTTCACTTACCACGTTTATAATTACGAAAAATGACTAGTACCGCGTTACACTGAAGGACTTCAAAGCTGTGTCATTTGTGGCAACATGCCTTACCTTCTGTTTCTAGATTATTTTAAATCACCGATAAGTAGCTTTTTGCGCTTCATATCTCCCAATTCCGCTTATTCTAAATTATAGAAAAATGTAGCTAAAATATTTTTGTACCTAAAGGCAAGATATAGCATTAGGATTCCGGAGAGGATTAAACTACGCGAGAAATTTCTGTTGGATACAATATGGTTGCTCAAGTTGAACTGTTAGACAATTTCTTTTTCAAAAAACGTCCTTCTACATGGTGATTTAGAATTAATCATTAATATTTGGTGAGGAGAAAGGGAACATAAAAAGAATATTTTGCATAGGAAAGTATGTATGCAGAAGAACACATGATGGTGTAGACTTTTTGTACACATCCCCTAATCATACGCATAGCTGTTTGACACGTGCGTGCATTCAATCATAAATCGACAAGGTGACTTTGCAGGAGCAACATAAAACGGGACACATAGAATAAACTAGCAGATATGCATGTAATTTGAGGTGCGGTATAAGATGTTAGGGATGCACTCTGCAATCTGCATACAATTGCCAGACGCGAACACATCTTTCTCCAGTCGCACTATAAGCTACATGCATATCTGTTCGTTAAATTCATGTATACCAGTTGATATTAGAACCAATATTTAGAAAAGTGCCAATTTGAAGTTCGAGTTTTCTGACAAAAAAATTTTTTTGCAGAGAAAAATTTATATTGTATTCTAAGTCTAAATTGGGTCTAAATGCATGAAAATAAAAGGGGGAGGTCAAGGGAGTTATTTACCCCCTCCTTAGATTACTCACTTTTAATCCGTTACAGATCTAATGAATGTTACAGGTATGATGTTAGTATGAGCTACATATTTGAGTTTATGCTTTCAGTCTTCGTTAACATCTCTAAAAAGGATATCATTTCCTTGCATTTTTAACATAGAATTAAGATATTTATATTAAAATATATATATTAGCTAAAAAATCAAATGTCATTATAAAAAAGCATTTCTTGGAAATAAAAATGAGCGATAAGGTTTTTAGACAAAATAAATTATAAGATTACCAAATCCAAGCTCATAAAACATTTGTTTTGTTTTGAAACAACACACAACTTCAACTTTTTCAATACACAACTGTGCTGCTTGCTTTTTAATTAGTTGCAGGAAATTTAATTTCTTGATCAGAAATTCAAATTTAGCATGCTTGTTATTATCTAGTTATTTAGCGAAGTTATGAAAAATTGAAGCACCAAAAAAAAATAATAAATAAATAAAATAAATAAATAAATAAAATAATAATAATTAACTTAATTTCTGCAGTGTCAATTTTTCTTATTTTACTGACTTCTATTGTCAGGTCATATAAACTACAATTGAAGCAATTGTACTAAAACTAATTGCTTTTCATTTTTTAAGAACAAAAATATTCAATATATATGGCTAAAACCTACGATTTTTGCTTTTTAATAATTCTGAAACGTGTGAGTTAGTTCGGTAACATATTCGCTGTTTTTCAATGTTACCGCTCTGACTGTTACCGATCTGACAAACTGACAGTTTTTTTTTTTTTTTTTAATTTCCGAGCCGATCGCGCTAAACCAAAATCAAACACGTGGCTTTTTCCCTTGTAATAAAGGACTATACTTATATATAAAATAATTTTAAAAAAAACTGCGTATTTTAGCGCGTGTTACCGATCTGATGACTTAAATGACACACATTTTATAAAATCACTTTAAAAAATCCTACCTACAATTTAAGATGCAGTAAGATTAAGATTAAGTTTTTAATTTTTGGTTTTTCTTGTAGTTCTCATTGCTTCTTAAAAATAAAATAAAAAAAACTCTTTTCCAACTGCACTATTTTTAATGAACTCATTGATTTTTGATTGTTTCAACAAAGCCACACTCGAGATAAATGGTTCTAAATAATAAAAAAAAGTAATCCGGGCATCAGCAAAATGAGTTCTACTTCGCTTTTGAAGAACGGGATCACGAAGTGCGTAAGACATTATCAATAAAAGAATACTTTTGGTAAGAGAACTCTAACTTGTTACCAAAAAAAGAACAAAAAAAAAAAAAAGAACAAGGAGACAAAGAACTAAAGCTATCAATTGATTTCTTCAAAGCTGCTGCATCGTAAATTTGTTTCCGACTCGTAATCAATCTCAATCTATCAATGAAGTGACGAAACTTTTCCGATTCTCTTTTAGTGTTTTTTTCACTGCAAAAGTAAGTTTGGGTGCAAAAAGTCATTTAAAACAATCTTTGAACATTAAAAGTAAATGTACCTAGTAGTATTTGAGGAGAAAACTTAACATATAAATTAAAAATAGTTATTTGAAATACGTGATCTAGTTTTTAACAGCCAAAAAGGGAAATATATTAAAAACGCTTACTAAAATAAACTATAGCAGGGCTTCCCAAACTTTTTAAGCAGCGGACCCCTTTCATGAATCAAAGTTCGGAGCGGACCCCTGTCGTTAGAGAAAGTGCAAAGTTAATTTTTGTGCGCAGTGAATTGAGCTTTAAATACATCAACTAGTAACATAGGTAGGATTTTCCTCCAGTGGGAGATTCATTTTTTTTCAACCAAATGTGAACATTGTTTGCCCCCCCCCCCCCGGCTCCCTCAAAGTAAATGAAGTTGAAAATGTAACTTAAACCAGACCTGGGCTAGATTCCTTGACGGTTACTTTAGCGGGAGAAAAACAAATTATGGTGCATTTTGCTCGTAATCTCAATTTTACAGTCATAAATATTCAAATTTATCTTTTGTCAATAAAAAGAAGTTCATATTTACTAATATATCTTTCGTAACAAAGACCGTTAGTTAAACTGCACTTTTACATTTATAATATGAACCTAGTTTAAGTGCATAAATTTTTCCATACTGTACCTTAAAAAAAAACGCAATTTTATACGATTTGTGGCTAGAGCAGTTTTTGGGGCACCCACTCCCAGAAAATTTTAAAATTTTAAGCCTTAAAAACGCGCTAGTAGGCCTTTTTTCGGACATAGGAGGAGCAATAGGTCCAAGACAGCACATCAGGCAATTTTTCAAAATTCTTGCTTTAAAAATTCTCTTTTGAAAGATCTTTTTTGTTAACAATTAGATTAAATGAGGTATGTGATGGATAATCTGCCGGATTTTTTAAAATTTATTTTTAATTGAAATTTTATTGAATAATTTCTTGCAATTTGCTAAATTACAGCTTTTCAAACGCACTTTTAGAGTTTGGTTATGTTAGGAAAGAGAGATATTCGTGCGCTCCGCAAATTTTTTAGAAATGGAAGCGTTATAAACGAAGGAATCTGCCATTTGGGTAACGAAAGGGAGCAAGGAAAGATCCCCGGATATTTTAAAAAATTAAAATTTACAATTTCAAACGTAGACTAACCCTGATGATATTAAGAAAAGTGAAGGTCAGTAACTGTTCCTCAGAAATTTTTCTAAATTATAGTTTTAAGAGCACTAATCCATACGGTCAACGGTGAATTCATGTGAGAATGAAGTTTCGGGGACCGTCCCTGGTAAAGTTCTTGAAATTGAGGTCTTAAAAGTAACTTGGAAGGTAGTTTCCAAGGCTTAGCCTGAAGTTATGTCAATCAAATATCCATATTAACATGTCTATCAAATATTCAGAAAACATGATGACAGACAGTGCAATTTTGTCAGAGCAGAAAACGGTTTGACCGCATGATCTTGCAGCAACCTGTCTCAAAACATTGAATATGGCATAAAGGGCAACTGCATACTTCGAAAAGGAAAACTCTGGTTTTCAAAAGCAAAAAAGTAATTTTAAAGCTTTAAAACCCCCTTTTTTTTTCGTGATTCACCGCGGACCCCCGACTAAAGCTCGGCGGACCCCTGAGAAGTCCGCGGACCACAGTTTGGGAAGCCCTGAACTATAGAATACTCAAAACACCGAAAAACTCTCGTGATAAAGGTGGGGGGGAGGGACCAACTTTTTTTTTTTTTAATGATACTTTCTGATTGGATAAAAAATATTCAGCGTTAGTGTTTCCTATGATAACGTTCAAGGGTAAAAATGATTTAATCGAAGATTTGCATTTCAAACTTACCGTTGCAGCGAAAAAAGAATCTTAAAGGAGAATTAAAAGTTTCGTCACTTTATTTATAGATTGAAATACACTCAGGCACATTGAAAATAGCGACCTAAGAAGAAATCGTCGGATTGAAAGGAAGTTTAATACACATAATGATACAGATGAGAGACTCACTTGAGCTCAAAATCAAGACAATTAAACTAATACAGGGTGAGCAACGACACAAATACAGGGAATCTGCACAATGTCGAAACTTGGCAAATTCAAGCCGATGCTTTCTTCTTGGGTCGCTATTTTCAATGTGCCTGACTGTAGTTATGATATAAGACAAAATTCATGCAGAGAAAAAATTTAAGATTTCTTCAAAGTACTTTTACTAAAATCTACGCCAAGTCATTACAATCTAATAGATGCGTGTACCCATGTAAACCCCTCAAAAGCAATAATCTACATCAATAAGGATTTTTATCTGACAACGTAATCTACACTAAAATTGTATGGGACGTTTATGAGGAACAAGAATATAAAACCACAATGGGCGATTCCGTGTCAGATAAATCACCGTCAGGACCTCCCCATTTCTGATATTAACAACATCTGGAGTGAGGAATACACATAAGATAATCTTGCCAAATTTTAGATTTTTCTTTTAAACATTGTACGAACTACAGGTGATGTAAAAGAATACAAAGTGGAAAAAAAAAAACCTAAAAGTGGTGTCTTGAAAATGCCTATAATTTTGCTCCTAATTGCAGTAGAATAAAAATTCAAAAACCATTGTAAAACTAAACAGTAGAGCTTTCTATTGGTGTATAACATGATTTTCTTATGATAGATTTGAGTTTTAAGCTTATTCACTGTAACTTTTGACCTTGAATATCTTAAAGCATGTCCCCTTAGTTATTCTTTAAAAAATATATATTTCATAGCTCACTATTCTTCCACTGCACCAAAACTTTGGCTGGGACCGCAATGACAAGGGTACGTAAAAAAAAGGAATGTTTACATGTTTTACATTAGGGAATCCCATATGTCAGGTCAATCACCAGCTTGACCTCAACATTTCCGATTTTAATGAAATATGTTGGGTGAAATTACACTTGTAACAAGATAAGAAATAATACCAATTCCTACATTTATATTTTAGAAATTGTTCAAAATACGGGGGTATAAAAACGCGCACAAACTGCAGAAAAAAACAAAAAGTGATTATTTGCAAAGAACTGCAACTTTTATTCTAATTTGGGTAGAATAAAAATTCCAAAAGCATTGTAAATCTTAAAAATAGAACTTTGTATTGATATACTTCTTATGACAGGTTCAAGTTTCAAGGTCATTTACCGTGACTTTTAACATTTCACATCTCAAAACGCGCCACCTTAGATTTCTTGGGAAAAAAATATTTTCTAGCTTAAACACTTTTCCTCCACTACTGTAAAACTTAGGCTAGAACCGCAATTCATGCGTCCTAAATCTCGTAATGCATACTTGTAAAAATTTCAGCAATTGAGAACTTTCCAAAAAGTTAACTTCTGCAGAATGTTTCACAGTGATAATTATAAAAGACCTGACACATTTCTCTAAAGGGAAGACACATCTTAATATATAAAAATTACGTGTCCCTGTGTTTGCGGCCAATAGACTCCTCCGTTACAGAACCAATTTTAACCAAATTTTGCACGCAGTTTCAGTTTGGTCCAACTTAAATGATAGGAAAGTTTTTATCTTAATTTAGGACCGCAATATATTTTTTTTTGCAAATTATCTATTTAGCTAAAATGTCTTATTGACTAAGCCTTTTTACTAAGCCTTTTTTGACACCTCCATGGCTGAGTGACATAAAGCACACGTTCTGGCAGCTTCCGGAGTGCTGTAAACAGGTTGCAAGTTAGCGGTGCGTTGAGTGTTATTTGACATTTTTGTGAATTAAATTATAAACAAACGCGTTACTTCCGTTGAAATTTATATGTGATAAGCTGTCAGAAACGATTATCACTTAAGAGTTTTTATGCCTCTGAGGGTGAGAGGGGAAAGCGCTTTGAGGGATAGCTCTTGGACTGCATTTAAGTGGCTGTTCTTCTTACTACTATTATATATACAAAAGTTTGTTTGGATGGATTTATGGATGGAGCAGTCAGTTGATAAGCAGTCCGAAAAAATTATCTTTTTAACTAAGCCTTTTTTGAACCTCTGTCGCCGGGCGACATAAAGCACATGTTCTGGCAGCTTCTGGAGAGCAGTAAAATAGGTTGTAAATACAGAAACAATAATGGATGATTAATGTAGGTACTTATTTTTTTTTTTTGTATTTTCTAATAAAAAAACTTTAATAAATTCAAAAATTTGCTTATTTATTGCCTTTAAGGCGGAACAGAGTTCGCCGGGTCAGCTAGTATACAATTTCTATACAATAGTTTATATAGTATATATACAATAGTTTTCAATGAAAACTATTTGTCTTTTCAAATGAAACACAAAATAATATTTAAAAAAATATTGGAAAGCATTTTTGGACGAAGAATGAAAATGTTCGGAAAATATTTGAACCTTAAATTTCTTTTCTCATACGGTGGTCTGTGCTTACGAACTAAGAATTATCAACGTGTATTAAAATCCAGGGTTATGGAGGGTTCTTGGCCAAACCTTTCTGTTTTACGCACAAATGTTCCACAACTGCGGAAATTTAGTAATCTTTATTACAAGTAATAAATAACCTCGAATACCACATTTCGAAACACACAAATGGAACGTTTTTTCAATACTATTTTCAAAGTTAAATATGACGTGCAGTAATTGGAATTTCTGATTTTTTTTTTTTTAATTTCATGATTAGCAATACTGAAAAAACCAAACAATAAAATTATTTTTTTTTATTGCAACTGAATCTTTTCTCTTATTTTCTGGGCTCCTGCAGCTAATAAAATATTTAAATGAAGCAGCAGCACCAAAAGTGCCATTTGCAGCCCCAGTTGAAGGGAGATTTATGAAACTTGAAGACTCTAATGTCCCATGATGACTCCCTAGGGAGTATTTTACGGCTTTTCGTAGGAGAAAACTATTTAGACCTGTCCGGAAGAAATAACTTAGGAACAGAATGGGAGAATTTTATGCCATTACGTTTCGTATTGATTTCATTAAAAATTCCGTCATGGGTTTAGCTAAATGCATCTGTGATTTCTGACTTAACAGCATAAATTGTTTACCTAAATGGCGGAATATTACGTAACAAAAATATATTTTAGATGAGGGATTGGCAACCTTCCTGAAATTAAATTAATTATACTTAAGTGTCAATAAACAATGCACTTACAAACCCAGGCTAAGCATTCGCGCTTAATAGCGAGAACACAATCTGGTTCGTGTCAGTGTGATTTTACAAAAATGAACCAACATTTTAATTACTTGTTTATATTTCACTCATAGCTGTAAAAAAAATCTTTAAAAATGTCTTGCTTATGAAGTAAAAGAATTATTAAAGTATTAGTACACTACCCCCCCCCCCCCCCGAAAAAAAACTCTTAGGAAATAACATGTATAATACAGCGATATAACCAGTAAAAACACATTCGTATCTATTTTTGTTGCGACAAGACAGCTTTGGTTCGACATCCTGCAATGATTGTAGATCCTGAACGTTTGGATCAAACTTCTGACGACGAGAAAAAATCACTCAAAAACGACACTGCTGGTTAATGGGGGAATAAAATCTCCATACGCCTTATGAACTGAGCTAACTTGCTTCCAACTCGGGATGCTATACATTAAAGCACTACGCAACAAATTTAGCGCATCAAAATATAAATATTTACAACTATGATGTTAATAGCAAAATAACTTCGGTTTTCAGTGTCCTGTAATGAGTAGAGATATTCATTAAATTTACCAATTTTGCTGAGAAAAGTAAGTCCTACATTTTTAAGGTTTTGAATCCATAAGTTGTCTGCAAGAAGCACAACGCTCTAACCAAATGAACTATTGGTTCTCTGTTGGGATGCTATACATTAAAGTAGTGAAAATGGCGCTCGAAAATAAAACACACACACACAGAGGATATAATGTTTAGTAGTGCAAAGTAGGGACAATTAAATGAAAAAGCAGCCAGTTTGACAAGTACGTGAAGCTCATATCTTTCATTAAAAAGTAGTAATTTTAAAAGGTAATGAACAAGTTTTTTTGCCAAAAAATCATACACTGGTTTGTGGTTTCGTAACCAACAAATTTTCGTTTATTACACTTTAAAATCAATATTTTTTTTATGAAATATATGACAGTTTTTACGTGCGGGCGTTATGAGCGTTGTGTTATTAGCGTTGTGTTATAAACGTTGTATTATGAGCGTTACGTGCGGGACAAGATGGCGGCGTTTTCGTGGAATGTTCCAATAGAGATACTTAAAAAATCTGTAGACAGCGGGAAAAAATCCAATCTTTTAAGTTTTTTTTTTTAAAGTTAAGAGTTTTTTTATACTTAACCATAGTGGGGAACATTCCTTTAAAATGATGCCTTATTATGAAAGTTAATGAAACACGATAAAAATTTCGGTATACTTAACAAAAAAGGCCCTTTTGAGAAATAATATTTGATATTTATCATATCAAAATAGGCTGTTTTTTTTTTTTCCTTCTGATTTCTTGCAAGGAGTTTAGATTACATATTTTTGGACACTTGAATCAGCTATAAGAAAATAGGTCATTCGTAAACGGCACTTTCTGGCAAAAGACTGTTCGAAACTACTACTGTCAGTTTATGCACGACGCTTTAATTAACATAACTAATAGGCAGGGTTTACATTGTGACATGTTAAATATTAATGCAATGCGTGATAAAATATTTTAAACTAATGCCGCGATTTTGTTGAAATATTAAATATATATACGTACTTCGATTCACCAGACTTAAAATAAATGATTTATTTTCTGATTTCAATAACGGAATCGTAATCCAGAAACCTGCAATGATTTGAGATTATTTGGAAAATTACATCTGATTTTTGTTATAAAAGAATAAGCCATTAAAAACTATTTGTCGGCTCCAGCGCATGTGAACGCACGACCTTCGCGTTTGTAGCACGACCCTCTAACATAGAGCTTTTGAAAGTGGGCTCTACAAATTCCCGAGGGTTCGTCCGCGAATTTATAGCAGGAGGTTCGAGGTATTAGCTAGCTAAAAAATGCAAGATGCTCAATAAAAATAATTGCACTTGCTGGGGAAATAGTCATGCTTTAGTTTTAAAAGAGAACACTTTTTAGCACTCGGAGAGAATAAAACAAGACATATGTTCTGACATTTACATTACTGTATTGTTCTCTTTAAAATCCCAATACGTGTATAACTAATATGAAAGAAACTCACTGAAACAAATTACGATTTTCTTGTTCACAACAGTTGATGTAGTCGTTATTACTAGTTCAGTATTTAATCGAAACATTGAAGTATATAAAGCAGTAAGTAACCGCCCCTAAGCAAGGGCCAATGCAGAAACATGCAATACACTGCCAACTTGGCCATTTCGATCCATGGACAGCTGTTCTCTTTGCTTTATAAGAGAATTTTTGCCTCCAACTCGACTACTTTCGTATTCCATGCTGATGATAGCATAATAAGCTCGAAACAGCTGTCCATGGATCGAAATGGCCGAGTTGGTGGTGTATTGCATATAGAAGTGTAATTTGATAACATTTATTTGTAGGTATTGATTTTTGAATAGATTTTTATGCCAACTGCCAAAAATGATTTTTATTAATGAAAACGAAACACTTTACGTACTGCAATCGTTGCAGTAATCGTAATTACATTTTCTTAGAGGATTATGATCGTAATTTTTATCTCTTACTTTTCATAGGCATTATCGTAATCAATTACATTTTCTCGTAATTGACTCCAAGCCTGGTAGACAACATAGTTTGAAGATGATACTGTGACAATTGACAAAAGTAGTTCAATGTTTTTTTTTTGCATTTTTCTCTACAACATTGTTACAATCGTGAAGTTAATGGTTGCACGTTGCAACTTTTTTTTTTTTACTTACTACGAGAAAAAAACACTTGGTTATAAATTTTATTTTTCTTGCTTACTTTACATGTGTTTGTTTTAGAAGAAGATTAGAAAAAGTTCGATGCAAATGACACTTTTCTGTACATTTTACATAAACAGAGCGCATAACTAAATTTTTGCATGTTTTTTTTTCCTTTTTAAATGGCTTCGATTTTGTTTAGATTATTCAGTTGATGTTATGCGCTTCACAGGCCCCAGAAACATATTCATGTAGAAGTCTTTAGGGGGCCGTGAATTTACTAAGTACACTTCGGGTTTTTACGATTTTTACTGTTAACCCCGGACCTCTAAAATTGCGAATGTTCTATACCTCCTTTAAAATGGCCACTGCATCATTCTCCTGATATCGTGATCCTTTATTAAGGTCAATTCATAAAAAGAAAGAAAAAAAAAAAAAAACAGCAGACGTTTTAAAAAACGAGAAAAAATATAAATTTTTGTATCAGCGAAAAAGAATCTCACTGTGAGAAATAATAGCCTGTTTTGAATTCAACTAAGTTGTTTGGACTGAAGAAGGGACCCGATCAGCAATAAATTAATAGGTCCCCTTTAGGTCTAAATCCGGCCCTATTTGTCTCTGTATTTTAAAAAATGGAGGGGCGCACAGAACTTTTTTTCTGAAAGTGGCAGTCTTCCTAAAAAGGTCCCCCCCCCCCCAAAAAAAAAATGTTTATTATAATTGACGCTAACATATATTTTTATACCTGTTTTCGTTGGGAAGATCGTTTGGGAAAGCTTGTCTTTCTTTTAGATTTTATTTAGGGGGGGGGGATACTTTTGTACTAAAAAGGCAAAAATGAATAACGTTAAAAATAGCAATTTGAGAAATAATGCTAGCAATTTTTTGGAAAAAAAGCTATTTTTGTAAATTTTGCTCATTTTTGTATTCTTGGCTTCATTTATTTTTAAAACTTTTTTGAATTTTGAAGACACCAAACTGGATGAGTTTTAATTGTTTCTTAGCTTTTATTACACATCACATGAAACAGTTAAAATAAACCAACATTTAGTTTGTTAAATCAACAATAGATGGCAGCATGAAATTCAGCAAAATAATTTTCATATTCAGTAACAAAAAAAAAAAAAAAAAAAGTTTCGAAGAATCCCTTTTTGGATGTTAAAAAAAACAAGAAGTTCTGTCAAGAACTAAACAAGCCTACTTTCCCGTACATCGACATCGGCATTCTCGCATCTGATCATTATTCTCTTGATTATCTGAGACTTAAAATTATGTCAAACATACTTCTTTAGCACTAAGAGCTGATTTCGAAAAGCAAAATATACCCCTTTCATCAGATGAAATAGACACGTAAAAAGTAATTAACGAATAGATAAAGTTTTGTCGCGCCTTTTAAAGAGTGTAACTGTTACAGTTCCTCCGGAGAAAAAATCCTCCATCGTTTTCAAAATAATAATAATAATAATAATAATAATAATAATAATAATAATAATAATAATAATAATAATAATAATAATAATAATAATAATAATAATAATAATAATAATAATAAAATAAATAAATAAATAAAAGTACAAAGAGCATCAAACACATTTTATCAAAGAAAGAAAAAGAAAAAAAAAAAAGCTCGTCAGTTAATAAAATGTCTCGAATTTCACTTTTAATCAGTTGCCAGTTGTTAAATATAAATAAAGAATAAAATGTTCTCGTGAATGAAAAATTTTTGTTACAAAAAAAACATCGTCTGCCAAAAAAAAAAAAATAATAATAATAATAAATAAAATACAACAAATGAATAAATAAACAAAAAATCGTCTGCACAGTCAGTAATTTTTTTTTCTGAGCCTGCATTTTCGCCATGTTTGCGGAGTCGGAGTCGGAATCAGAGTCCTCACAGAAGATTACTCAGAAAAGTACGTTACAAACATTATTTATCAAAACCGTTTTCTTACAAAGTTAGTTTGAAGGAAATCCGACTTTAAGTTCCAGGATCAACATTCAACTCAAATTCCTCGTAGACGCTAATGTTAATTTTTTTTTCTGAACGGCTCAATATTGAACGAAAAATGGTTCAAATCAAAAAGCGAAATATGGGAATGTATGGGAAAGCCTCTCCGAGATCTTTCAAACAAAAAAAGTTTATTCCATTCGGACGGTTCACTCAAAAGTTATTAGGTGGGGAAAGGTTGCTTGAACTGTTCAATGTTGAACGAAAAAGCGTTCAAATTGAAAATTTAAATACAGTAATGAAGTATCCTTGCTGAGATCCTTCGAACAAAAAAAAGTTTATTTAAATCGGACTGTTCACTTAAAAGATATTAGGGGTGACAGCTTGATTGAGCGGTTCAATGTTGAACGAAAAATTGTTCAAATCGAAAATGTAGATACGGGAATGAAGTATCCTTGGAAAGATCTTTCGAACAAAAAAAAGTTTGTTCAAATCGGACTGTTCACTCAAAAGTTAGCATCGCGGGACCGGTTGTTTGAACGGTTCAAAGTTGAACCAAAAATTGTCCAAATCGAAAAATCAAATATGGGAATGAGCTGCACTCGATGAGATCTTTCGAACAAAAAAAAAAATTTATTCCATTCGGACGGTTCACTCAAAAGTTATTAGGTGGAGAAAGGTTGCTTAAAAGGTTCAATGTTGAACCAAAAGTGTTCAAATTGAAAATTTAAATACGGTAATAAAGTATCTTTGCCGAGATGCTTCAAACAAAAAAAAGTTTGTTTAAATCGGACTGTTCATTCAAAAGTTATTAGGGGTGACAGCTTGATTGAGCGGTTCAATGTTGAACGAAAAATTGTTCAAATCGGAAATGTAAATACGGGAATGAAGTACCCTTGAAAAGTTCTTTCCAACAAAAAAAGTTTGTTCAAATTGGACTGTTCATTAAAAAGTTAGTATCGCGGGACCGGTTTTTTGAGCGGCTCAAAGTTGAACCAAAAATTGTTCAAATCAAAAAATCAAATATGGGAATGAGCTGTACTCGCCGAGATCTTTCCAACAAAAAAAAGTTTGTCAAAATCGGAATGTTCATTCAAAAATTATTAGGGGGGGGGGGGGACAGACAGACCGACCGACAGACCGACCGACCGACCGACACACAAATTCCCCATCTCAATACCCTACTTTCAAATTTTTAATTTTTCGATTTTCATTTTACCTTTTTATTTTTTTAACTTGGCGATATTTTTGGACTTGGCGATATTTTTTTAATTTGGCGATATTTTTTGGACTTGGCGATATTTTTTAGATGCATTAAGCTACTTTTAATACTTTTTTCGTCTTTCTTTTATTTTTAACGGGAAAGTAGGCTAAAAACTATTTTTAAAAGCATTTTTAGAGATACTGCAGATCAGTGTACCAGGCCTTTAAGGCTACAATAGAGTCTTAAAATGCGAAAAATTGACCAAAATTTTGATTTTTCAGTTTTTTCTTAAAATTAATCTCTGAACTGTGCGTAATTCATATCAAAAAAAAATTTCAATCCGTACTATTTTTACCGAAGATATAAGCTATTCTTTCAGTATTCTGTCAGTACATTTGTAACTAAATGTTTCATTTAAATGCATATATCTCAGAATCGTAAAATTTAAATTCATGCGTATCTTCCAAATGCTCCCTGCAGTTCAATATATGTTTAATCACTCTGAGTTTTTTTCAGCTTGATCAAAATATACAAATAAAAAAAAGTTGGGGAGCAAATTTTCAGTATTCTCATTTCTTTTTTTTTATTTTTAAATCAGCTTTAAATCCAAATTTTATTGACGTTTTTCAGAAAAATTGGAAATTTTAACAAGAACTCAGTTTTTGAAACAGTAGGGAAACATTTTTCCCTAAATATTGTGGTGAATGAAATTTTGCTCCCTAACTTTTCTTTAAATATGAAATAGGCATCTAGAAAAATTGAAAGAATCAAGTTTTTAAAAAAATTGTTCTGCATGGAGTGGTTTTTGCGGTTCAAATATTTACGATTAAAAAATACAGTATTCTCTGTATTTCAAAAACTATTCAGAAATTTACAACAAAACTTTATATATTACTTCCCCTCATAAGGGTCTAAAACTCATAAAAAATTCAGAACTGTATCTTCAAAATTGAAAAAAATGATTTTTATACTCCATTGTAGCCTTAAAGCAGTGGTTCTCAAGGGGGCGATACCACCCTCCCTCCCTAGCGGGCAGTGGGAAGATGAGGAGCTGTAAACATGTTATAAGCTGCACGGGGCGGTGAAACACGCACGGGGCGATAAGGGGGCGGTGTGTGTACTTTGAAAAATATTTGTAATGACAGGTTTTGGTCAGGGATGGTAGGAAACCTTCTAACATTGGCAAGGATAGCTTTAAATTTATTTTCTAGAAATATCTTCTAAATACTGATCCTTCTAATAACGTCATCAAAGATAGCCTTGGTCAATAGTACTTAAATTTTAAAATGTTTTGGAGGTGGGTCCCCACTTTTATATAGCCAAAAATTGTATCTTATTGATGTACACTAGACAAATTTGAGAGGATGAGTCCCTTCACTTCCCTGCTCACCTAACTTATACTGGCAAATAACAGTATGAAATTGCGTTTTTAAAATTTCACTTTTAAAAACTTAAACCGGAGTAAAGATCTAGAACCACCCACCGTTTACTTTGCACAATCACACATTAAAATTTAATTTTTAGACATTTCCTTTGAAGAGCTATCGAAATCTTGAGCTTAATGGTTTTTAAAAATGATTACGGGAGTCTCGAACTATACGTCTCCTCTTTCTTTAATCGGACTAAAGTGAGTCTAATCTGCCTAACCTAATCTGCCTAATCCCCTAACAGTACCAAACGTACGGAGCAGGTAATTTAGTCCAAAGTTTGGGTTTTCAACCCAAAGGTAGCTAACAACTGCGATTTTTAGAATACAATGAAAAACGAAATTTTGGAGAAAACTCCCGAACCGTTACCGCTCTCTCAATGTCAACAAAAATAGCTTAAATTTGCGTTTTTAAGATCCATTTCAGAAAATCCTCGAAGGAGCTCTGACTCCCTAACAAGACTAAAGTTAGCATTAAAATA
>JAXGGA010011154.1:0-43599 GCA_038373865.1 Uloborus plumipes
TCATTTCACGTTTGTAGAGGGGGGGGGGGGCAAAGAGTGCAAATACAATGCAATTTCATCGGAAAAAAGCAAACACCACGCCTATTTATATATTGATTAACTGATTTCTCAAAACCGGGGGGGGGGGGGTCAACGTGGCCGAGCACTGGATTTCTGTGGCCGACTACTGGAGCATTTACTAGTGTTGACAACAGCTTGGATTTTAACATAATTTTTTCTAAATTTCGGAAACAAGTAGGTGATTCACTATCAGAAAGGTTCATTCTAAAGTTTTACCTTGTTTGGTGTGGTGTATTGATAGCTGAAAGTTCTAGGTTAGCCGAGATCCACAAAAGATCTCTTGAATGGCCGACTACTGGAGCACTTACCCTAGTCAGAGATACAACTACGATTTCAAGACAAAGCTAATTATGCTTTTAATACATCATGAATGTAGTTATATTTCTAAAAAGTCACTGTCCCATTCTTTATTACTACATAAGGAAGGTACGATCAATAATTAGTGAAAATCCCGTAGAATCAGCGTTTAAATTTTAAAGAGATACTTAATATACTTTTTCGAAATTGTCGTAACAATAATTGACCAAACACAAAATTTTTGGATAATACGAAATTGTTTTAATATTTCACTTAAAAACGACTTTTTTTGTATACCATCTATATATTAAAAAGAATAAAATAAAAATATTTTTGAAAAAAAAAATGAACCGACATCAGAACTTCAATCGACAAGTGCTCTAAAAAGTAAAAACCAATTTTATTCTTTGAAAACCATGGATACAACATTTAAACATAAGTTTTCAAGTCGGCTCAAACAGTGTAGGTAAAGCGATGTTTAACTACATTTCCCTAACAATTTTAAGAGAAGCCATTGGAAATTAATAGCTGAATATTTGCACCATCACATAAAAATGTGGTTGTCAATGTAGTAAATGCGATTAAAGAGCCTGGATTTATTGAAATTTATACTTATAGTTGAATTATATTTGCGTATGATTCTATTTAGTGTTTTTGCACCGACTTCAAAACTTATATTTAAATGTAGCATTGATAGTGTCCAAAGAAAAAAATATTTTTTTACTTTTAAGAGCACTTGCCGATTAAAGTTCTGAAGTCGGTTTAATTGTTTCTTTTTTTCAAAAATATTTTATATTAAGCTGGATATTCTTTTAACCGATAATATAATAAGCGGGCTCATATGTTGCATTATTTCTCAAACATTCCTTTTCACGTTTGTTATTCGCAAAAAAGAAAAAAAAATATCCTTAGAGTTTTTTGTACAATTAAGAAAATGTATTTGTGTATTTTTTTTAATGATTAAGTTGACTTTACAATACTATATTATTTTAAATCGGTAATAAGAAAAAAAATTAGTTGTGAGACTATAGAACATTTCACATTTTTTTACATAACCTTTTTTGTATTGATTTCAGCGTTAATTAAAAACAGGCACTCTCGTTCCGTCTTCCATAAAAGCATACAAAAGCCCTCTGTTCACATTGATTAAAAGTCTCGGCGAAGCTAACTTTAAGCTCATATATAATGCTACACAATGGGTAGTTCGTTTTTTTTTATATTCTTCCCTAAACATCCATTTATGGAGATAAATGATCTACCTTTCTCGTTTAATTATTTTTACAGTGCCATGCGATCTTTTGAGGGGGAAAAATTGTGACGAAATTAATTGCAATGGATAATTCTCTTAAGGCATAATTTATGATCTTAGTATGAGTTATTTTAAAAATTAGTAAAATGCATATAGAGCAGCGACTGGAATATGAATAGGGCAGGGAGCGAAGGGGAAAATAATAAAATTCGATTAAAATGATGAAAAGCTAAAAAAGACAGTATTTATTACATTCCGATTTGGATAATTGTTAATATTTGGTTCTAAAGGCGTTCTTAAAATGTCTTTAAACTTTTCTATACAATAGAATAAAGCATCTTAGTCATTCTCTTGAAGGTGATAATTTTGAGTTAGACTAATTCAAAAAAAAAAAAATAAATAAAATGAATAAACGCCGTCGAATAATTTCCTACAGATAGACCCAGGTAGCACAACCTTTAAACATTTTATAAACCTTTTTAAGCGGTTGTTACAACGTTAATAACCATTTTACAACCTTTAAAAAACGAAGCGTGCTACTTGAAGAGCAAACTAGCTTCCTTGGTGGCTTTTGCTTAAAGTGAACTTTCCTAACATATGTTGCTGCTTTAATCAAAGTATTTCTAGTAACTTCAAAACACGATTTACTTGATAATTTTGCATTTTGTATGCTTGAAGTTTTTTTTACTTAATTTTTCAAAGACAATTGATTTGTTGCTAAGTACCCTCTGCAAAGACTTTCGTAATCTCCGTTTAATGCCCTTTAATGCATAAAGAAGGGATTGTTGACGCTGCAATACAAAATGATTCAAAATGTCACTATGCAGTGACATACTAACGCTTTGGGCTGATAGGGCTGCAACCCCCTCCGAAATTTCCGAAACGAATTGTTTTCATTAAAGCTTTTATCTTTGTTTTTTCTTACTTTTTTTTAAAGGCGCAAAATCAGAAAAGTTTTCAGTCAAATAATTAAGTATGAGACAAAATTAAAGGAGAAGAAATTTCATTTTTCTTAAAGGTTTGACTCGTCTACTTTACTATAGGTCAAGTTTATAAATATCTTATTCAATTCAATTTTCTTACTTTATAAATAGCCGATAACTACATGGTGGTCAACAACTATATCGTTTCTCCAAAATTCAACTTTTATAAAATACTTAAATCCTTAAGGTTTAAACATTAAGCGAAAAATTTTATATTGCCTTTGATGTTAGTTTAAAGAATTGATTAAATTCTATTTTGGGATTAATATCATACTATCACGATCACGCTTATTGTTTTTTATTAATTTTCCTTATTAAAGAATACATTTTTAAGAACACTAACAGTTTAAGCAAATATTTTGAGAAAAGGAATTAATATTGCATATACTTCCCGTTAAATCCAGTTGCATAGCTTTAACAAAATGTTAATTAACTTCAAAAATATTTAAAAATGCTTATAATACGTGGATGATCATTTAATATATGCAAGTTTTAATTAATTTCCAGATAAAGATCTGTATTTCAGTATATTCTACTAAAGTTTTTCAAACCTATTACAGAAATCACTTCATCTTTGGTTATCTTTCTTTCCGTAAAATGAAATATATATTTTAAAACACGGTCTTTTAAAATATTTAATTTCTTAATTTGATAAAAATGTATTTTAACTCAAACATGATCATAAAGTTTGCTCATAAAATTAATTACTTATCTGAAATTTTCTATTTCTGAAACATTTGTTATGAATCCAGATGTGCATTATTTTTAAAGCCTCAATCGTCTTATTTTCCTAAAATATTAATTGAACCTTTTTAGCAACTCATAAACTTGATATGAAAGTGCTCATTAAATCAAGACTTCAGATTAAAATAATTAACTTCGTTATTTTAGATTGTTTTAACAAGATATTATTTCAGAAAAATAAGGACAAGAACGCAATTTTAAACATGCATGAAAACTTTCACTATTTATAGAAAATTATACAGAAGGACAAAATGCGTATAAACTATATAAAGCTCTAAGTTAATTAGTGTTTACAAACTAGAATTGCATTTTCAACATCAAAATCATGTAGCGTCAGTTGGGTTATTAAAGCACTGGATGATTGGAAACAAAAAAAGCTCTATACACCACTAGTGAGTATTTTTGAGACTGTTGGTGTCTGAAAACTAGGCACTTAAGATTAACTCAAGGTTCCATGCCCTACCTAAGTAGAAACATTATTAAAAATGCTATGTTAATAGAATTACACACAGCCAATGCACCTTGAGGATTTGGATTCAATCTAAGTAAAAGCACATGATTATATTCTAATTCTATATTCTGCTAAAACTTTTACTTTATCTCATGGGTGTTTTGTTGAAATAAGCAGCAGACATTTTCTTATTTTTGATTCGAGTTGTTTATATAAAAACATCATTTAAAAAAAATAGGACTACTAACTAAAGCAAAGACAATTGATAGCAATGGACGTAGAGGAAAGATTAGCTACAGTCGGCTGAACTTGCACGATGGGCACGCTTTTTGAGCATTTGAAGGTTATCCCGAAATTTCTGTTGAAATATAAAGTTCTTGTAAATGGTAGCGCTGTTAACCAAGGAATTCAGTATACATACCTTATGAATATCTAGTAAGCCTGTCATTGTTGCTTTTATGTTTCTTCATTTGAGTTTGAAAAGTACTTCAATTGCTTCTTTTTAGTACCCTTTTATTAGTTTCACATGTGGATATGTATGTATGTAGCTCTGAATAAAAGATAAATTCACTCACTTATAAATATAAAAGTAATATATTTAATAATATTATTAATACTAAAGGCTAAACTATATTACATGTTCATGTATTTTAAGTGTTTCAGTTGAATAAAAGATAAAATTTACGTTCTTTGCAAACATAAGAGATATATAGTTAATACTATTATTAATACTAAAGGTCAAACTATGTTACGTTTTGATGTATTATAAGTTCATGTAAACTTAGCGGATATTCAACAGTTTTGAAATTTAGAGGCAAATCAGAGTATCATGTGAAATATTTTAATTAACTCTAAATGCGTATTTTTGAATTTTTTTCAAACTATATTTAAAAGTTATTTTCGTCAATAAATGTTTTACGGTTAATGTTTGCTTGATGGCACCAGTTTTCACCAAGTGGCAGAATTGAGTTTGAAAGAAAGTTTCGTGACAATTGTCAAGGTCGTTCAAATATGACTGTTATTTATCTAGAGTTTAACTCAAACCATTTGCAATTTCAAACGAGATTTACATTAATACTACATTTTATTCATTCGTTTCTTTACCAGTTTGGTGTGAAATAATGTTTAATACTTAAACTAAATGTCATTTGGGCATTTAAAGCCGTTATTTGATTTGACTGAAATTTTGTATCATAAAATAGCTTTAGTAAAAAACAACTTTCCCACGTAGAAGCGTTCGATATTTCTTACTTTCGTTTATTTCACTGCACCCGAATGTGTATTTTATTTCAAACTCTTAATTTGGACTTTAATGAAACATAAATAAATTACTATAAAATAAGTCAGACTCATAATAAACTTAAAAATCATGTAAAATGATATCTGTTATGTCGAAAAATTGCTTATATTATGAATAAACGATGTTTTAACTATATCTTAATAAGTTAAACAGTTATTTAATTACTGAATAATTAAACACAATGGCATTGCTAATAGCAAAAGAAATTATTTATACATTGCATTGAATAGTTATTTCAAATACTTGCTATAATTTATGCAGAAATAAAATTATTTTCCGAATAATTGCAAAGGCATTAATAAATTAAAAACATCCACTTTCGTTTTGCAATATGTGTATTAAAAATTAAGTAACTTGTTATTCTGTATAAAGCTCCGAGTTTAAATACTGAATACAGATTCAAAATGTGAAAATAATGAGCTTAATATATATTTAATATAATATAACACGACTAAATAGGTTCCAAAAGCTTTTAACATGCTTTGTTATTTTTTATATCAGTATTATAAAAAAAAGGTTACACTTGTCTGGCAGTAGAATCCTTCAAGATAAATTGATTCAAAATTTCAATAATTATTGCTTATTGATACAGCTAAGACTTCTTTCTCCTTTTAGTCAAGCATTTAAAAGACATTCAAATATTAAATGTCAACATTCTTCTTTAAAAAAGAAACAAAAAAAACACATTTTATTTTTGCATTTCTCAGGAAATTAGAAGCTATGGAGAAACTGATTTTCTCTTTCAAAAGATATGCTCTTTATAACTGTTCTGTAATTGATTTGCTCTTTATATAAAATTACATATAAAATTTCAAAATAAGCAGCTCCACAAAATGAGTTTTGGTGGTTGAATTACCTTAGCATACTTATATATTTTATGCATTAAGGTGCAAAAAAAAAGGGCAGTTGCGTTCAACATGTAGAGCTGGAAACTACATTGGTTACGCGTTAGCTTTATCTGCAAACGATTTGTGTAAAAGGGAGGAGCGATTATGGCTGCAAGACGGGATTGATGAAAATTACAAAGTAGAATAGTAGCTTGTGCTTCCGACGTTTAAGTTCCTCAGTGCCAAAAAATAACCCAAAATATATAAATTCAATCAATATTCACCCATGTGCGAATCAGTAGCTGACCTCCGATTTAACAAATGATACTCTTTTTTTTCCACAAGGGTTACTACAGTTCTTCCTCAACTTTCCTCAGAAATTGATTTTCTCTTACATTTAAACATTTAGAATCATTTTTTAACTATGTAGTATGGAATAAATACACCCATTAACATCTCTGAAAGATACAACATTTCTGTTATTTTATTTTACTATTTAATTTTTATTCCACTGAAATCCCGTTACAACGAAGACTAATGCAACAAAGCATCGATTTCAGTGAACCATCATTTTCTGTCCCTGTTTGATTGAAATTATATTGCTTGAATTCCATTACACCGAAGCTACCGTTTCAACGCCAGGTCTGTGATTTCAAGTTTTTCCGGGGGGGGGGGTGTCAAAGGATGCAAGTAGAATAAAAATTTCATCAAAAAACGAAAAAATTACGCCCATTTATGGGCGTAATTTTTAATTCATTCATAGGCGATTTCTCAAAGACAGAGGTGGCCAGTCGAGCCCCCCTGACCCCTCTAAATGACGGACATGTACAATGAATACAGTTTGCATACCCTTAAAGTTCTTTGTAACAAACCTGAAAGTTCGTTGTTACTTTTTTTGTAAAACAAGGCTAATAGGTCACTAATAAGCGATAGGCTTAAGTTTTTTTTTTTTTTTTACTTATCACGAAAATTGCAAGCTCATTGTGTTCCACAAAGTATACCACGAGGCTTACAGTAAGTTTTTTTTCAAACTTAGTTATTTCGATCGTTCATTTTCTATATTTTTAAATATCTTGTTTTGTTATCAAAAAAAAAAAAAAAAAAAACAGAAAAAGAAAGAAAGAAATCGGTATTATTTAGAGCTGAAAATAATTGTTTAAAAATTGAAATAAAACTATAATTTTGCAAATACTTTACAAAGTTGTATCTTTACTGCCTCACCTAAGTTGAAAATTTAGTTAACGTTGTAAATATGGTTTGTAGTTTCTATTAATACGTGAAATGCCTCTGAAGTATTTGGATCAGTGATTTCAAAAGAGTAAACTATTATACTGCTAAACTTATTGGGATGTATAACAAACCAATCGGCTAAATGAACAATATACGCATAGCATTCTCAAATAATTAGTTTCATACATTTCGTACATACAGTCACTGCCATCAATGACTGTGATTAAAATTCCTCCAATCGACATAGATTCACACAAGTTCAAGCCGACGGCATCCGAATGCATATACAAATACGGAAAGTTTTCATGGATGGGATATTACTAAATTGGTTTCCCACGAAATGCTCAAACAAGAACAGTTCGGCCGAATGGCTAGTATCTTTTGAAGCGGAAAACATTTCATAACAGAAGCAGGTTATGGATGGAATTAATTCTATGCGAAAGACGTCAGTGTTTATTGAGAGCCGCATTATGGACCATGCGAGTTCGGAATTAAGCAGAAGTATATTTCGTATCAAATAACTCTTAGTGTTTATTGATTACCTTTAAAAATAAAATGCTCTTGAAAAAATATAAGAAAATTTTATTGTTGAAAACTTACTGTCTTGTTTTCTCTTTTAAATAATGAACTGCAAGCATAAGTTCATTTCTTGCAAGTATTCAACGGTAATAATAACGTACATAAAAATAAACTTAATAAGTATTAAGTAAAATTCTTCTTCTATTTGAGCAAAAATTTATTGGAAAATACAGAGAGTGCATTTAAAAAAAGGGTACTGTCCTTTTTATGTTTGATTTGAGTTCAGCCTGGCAACACTAGATGTCTTTAGAGGCGAATTTGTTGTTCTCGTAGGGCTGATCAGTGAGCCATACAACTCTTAGCTTGGAAGTGTCCCGGGTGCGCAGACATCCGCTCAAAGAACGACCGTGTTCACTAATGGTGACTGCGGACCGTTAAATGTGTTCGTGATTATAAAGTCCTAAAAGTTCCCATTCCAAATCGGTATTCCTAGGTGAACTGGACAGAGCTGCTCGGCTCTTGATCTCGATGAAAAAAACTGAGCTCTGTTCAGGGCCCATCTAACCGGTTAAACCACGTGTAGTAGTAGGTATGGGATACCCTGGAATGTGTGCGTGTTCTGTATAAGCAGGTAAAAAAAAAGATCAATGCAAAAAAATAATTCAAAGGCAAGTTTCCTGTGAAAGGTTACATGCTCGTTATTTTGATTTTTTTACCGAGAAGGAGGAGGAACGGGTATGTACTATGGTGTAATGTCTAATACAACAAAAACGGCAACATCAACTCTCACTTACATAAAAATACAGCAATTTTCCTAAGTCAGGGAAGATTGATCTTTATCTGAACAACCTGAAACAATGGGACTGGGGTAAAAGCTTTCAAATGTGATCGACTTAAAAACTTAAAATATTGGCCTTTCACTTTTATGCAGTTCATTCTTAAAGTATAGTACAAATAAATGCAATACACGGCCAACTCACTTGTGTCATCCAGTGACTGCATGCTTCGTTCTCATTGGAACTAATGACTCTGGAATAGGCAGAAATCGAGCTGGGAGCAGATAACCGAGCTCGTGGTGTCTTGCATGTATTTCTGCCTTAGCCCTGGTTTAAGGGATGCACCCTATTGCTTAATACCTAAGCTTGCGTTTAACTTACGAGTTGTACCGTACAGTTGCTGTGATCTCTCGCTGGTGTGATAGTTTTGCCTTAGCTACCTTGACACTATTAGTTTCTATGAGATGATATCTACCTCCAGCTTTATTTATTTATTTATTTAAACCCCACCAGTCACCACCGTACCTACCCTGATGAGGGTAGGTACCTCCAGCTTGGCCACTACATATTCCAGATTCATGTTGTCTAATAAGTAAGAAAATGGAGTCTCTAGATGGCATAACCAAGCTGTCTTTGCCTTAGATTAGGAGCGGAAACATAACGTTTAATGGTACCTATAATTAAAAAAAAATAATTAAAGATTTTTTAAAGATTTCAGTTTCAAAATTTTAAGTAAAGCACTACGTAAATATCGTATTAACCTTTATTCTTTAAAAAATCCTTCATTTCTTACTGCTAGGCTTTCTAGACAACTAGATTTTTAAGTTACCGCTGCAACTATAGCTTTATTTTCTCTATTGAAAAGTAATTCGATATGCTGGACAGAAAAGAAGGGGGAAAACACTAAAAGAAACACATTTTCTCTGATTTTCTTTTTATCCAATTGCTTCGATGAAGTAAAATAAATATTTGGGTTAAATTTCTTTCTTTTCTTAGAACTTCATCTGATATGTTAAGGCTGTAAAAATATTTTAAAATTCTGGATATGCTATTTTAAAACATTGAAAGTTTGGGCATTTAGTTTCTGTAATCACTTTTAATTTGTTGATGTGTTTAGAAACAATTTCTTATGTCAAAGTACATCAAGATGATTTAATAACTTTTATTTAATGCGTTTTCTACTTATATAATGTACTAGCGGTACCCGCACGGCCTTGCCCGTGGTCTAAAATTAAAGTTCATCTGTAAAATAATTGATATAGCAGAAAAAATACTCTATTTTAGTTATAATTCAACTACAATTCCTTCAAAGTATGATATAAAAATTTGGTATGGACCCTACACTACTTCCTTTTACGTGTACATTTCTTAGTAGATGCCTTAAGTGCTAAAATAGTGCTTGGAGGGAGCAAGATAACAATTCAAACATTTATATCCCTAGTCTGCCCCGAAACAATGCAAAAAAAATGTTTTACAATGATTAATCTCCTAAATATCGCCGATTTTAACATCATTCAGTGGATTTTTCCCAAAATATCGCCAATAGCGCCAAATTGAAGCCCCCAATTTTTTTAAATCGCCAAATTGGCGACAAATACTTGGCGACCAAAGGCTTGGCGATATATCGCCAAGTGGTCGCGCCAATTCATCTGCATTGAAATTAACACTGATTCACTCCATAAAAGGGCTAAAGCATCCCATTGTGACATTCAAATGAAACCCCAAGTTGAGATGCACAAAAATAAGCCAAAAAAGAAAAAAAGAATAATTTTGTTGCTCACAGAAATCAACAGAAATCTTACCAAAATTTAAAGGAGGAAAAGAAAGTTTCCTTTCCTAGCTTTAAAATCAAAACAATACATTTTCCGAAATGAAAAACTTTAAAAAGAACGTTGCAATGTCGCAATTTATACGATATTTGGTTAATCTTTGTGCTTTGGGTACCCCTTTTTCGCTAAATGGGCGATTAACGCGCATACTACTGTTTCCAAACGTTGCCAAAATCAATATTGCTGAAATGCGAAATCTATGAAAATGAAAAAAAAAAAAAAAAAAATCCGCCAAATATTTTAATTAAGTCATTAGTATATTGGAAACAGGGTTGGCAGAAAAATACTACGCACCTTATTTGGGCCGAAAAAACACTACCGTAGTATCAAAAATACTACGTCTGGCAACGCTGGAAAAAGAACGAAACAAAAATAAGTATGAACACGTTACCATGGTAACAACATGAAAAGTGGATTTCCGTTGATAAAATAATTCATTTCATCTCTCTTTTCAAACAAATTTTATTCTCGAGCTCAACCATTTTAGAATCGTTTGGCTTGCTTTACTGAAGGTAAGCCTTGAATTCCGAGAGTCTAAAAACAATTGTTACAGCTCTCCTGATGATCGTAGAAACTTCGAAAAAACTTCATTTTGTGCAAAAAATTTCAAGCTTTCGAATGACATAAGACTTGAAAATGTGTATGAAATATTTCTTCCCTCCTTTATCGAATTTCCGCTTAGAATTCGAATAGAAAAAGAACGAAATGGAATTTTCGAAAAATCACTTAGAGGTGCAAAACTACATGCTACAAACTAATTTTGTGCCAAGTGGCATGAAAATCGACCGAACGGTTTTGGCGCTACGCGCGTAACAGACAGAAAGAAAGAAAGAAGGAAAGACAGACCCACCTTCAGCTTTATTATTAGTATAGATTAATCAAGATCAAAAGAACTCTAGATGGCATATGATAATGAATTCAAATCTCATAAACAATTGATCTTGCAGTTCCGCTGAGTATTGTAGAAATATTTTTTTTTTCAAATCACAATTTTTTTTACCGCAATGTCTCAAAACTTGTCTATATTTTTCTTTAGCTTATTTGAACACATTTCATAAAGAAATTAAAGGAATTACAGGTATTAGTAATGCTTATTGCATTTAATTACACTACTTTCAACTTAATTGATATTTTCCAGATTTTTCAGTCCTGAAAGCATGCATTGCAAATCAGAAGAAATATGGGCTCATTATCTTTAAGTGCACACACACACACACACACACACACACACACACAAACACACGCACACACACTCTAGGTTAACCAGCACCTGCCACTACACGCAGCTTAGAGGTTGGACGGGGCCTAAAGAAAACTCCGTTTTGAATCTAGACCAGGAACAGAGTAATCCTAGATCCAGCACCCATATAGTTAATAATTCGGGATATGAACTTAGAGACTTGTGAGCACGAATTTATTTAACGTGCCGCTGCCACCATTAATGAAGACGGTTGACCTTCCATCGGCTGGTATCGAGCCCGGGATCGTCCAGTTACAAATACGACGTCTTGCCAATCGGAGCGCTACTACCATCTTTAAACGTGTTGCCTTTCTGTTTTAATACGTAAAGCGCAACAAACAAAATATTACAACTTTTAAGTTTTTAGCTTCAACAAGGTTGTAATAAGAATCAATATTAAACATGGGACTCCAATAATGGAGCAATAAAAATAATTAAAAATAGTGAAATTATATTTAAAGAGAGGATCAATATTACTTAAGTTATCATTATCTTCACATTTTAGTTACAATTTGTGTTAATATAAAAGTATTGTATAATGTAGAACTTTTATGTGAAATATGCCTTAAATTAAAACTATTTTCAGGCTTTAAGTAAAATTTATTTTGAAACCATTTTTACTCACTGCACAGAAGCTCTCACAGCTTTGTACACTCATGTGTTCGGCAACTTTTTTTCCTAGTATTGATATAAAAACTAAAATTTCACCCTTCTTCAGACGATTTTGCCCCATCTTACACAACTTTTCTTTCAAGATTCCTATCACTAGAATATAAAATAACATCTTGAATGCGTTAGAAGTGTACTTTTTTAGAAAGCTAAAGTGCAAGTAGAAAAAAATATTGGATTTAGCTTTTACATGTTTAAAATAGGAATAGTTTGCTATAGTTTCGAGATTTATAGAAATGTATGTTCAGATATTCCTATATATCGCATTTCTGGTTTTACTTTCTTAGCGCATTTTATTAAATTATACACACAGTTGGGTGGGTCGGGAAAATACTGTTTTCGGAAAGAAACTTCTAAAACCACAATAAAGTTATGTACTAGCATTCTAATTATATGAAAAATAAAAATGATAATAACGCTTATGTTTTCAGATGTCTAATGAGCTTCAAAGTTTAAAAAAGGTAAAAAATGGGCAATTTTCGTTCTTATAGAATTTAAATGCTTCATTTTCATATAATTTTCCTGTGACTCAAAAATTATTTATCTTCTTTTAATTTTCAGTTCGCGTATAAGTCAAAAGTTGTTGTGACAATACCCAGCAATGGAAGTTTTTATTTATTTTTTTGTTTTTCATATTGTCTCTTTTAAAACTTTTACTGATTGACGTCAATTCTTTATATTTTTTGATGAATAAATGTATTAAACTCCATGAAAAAAAAGATTAAACTCTGTTTACATATTAATCTTTAGAAATTTAGTTAAAAAAATAGTATAATAAATATTTTCTACTTGTTATTTGCATTAATTAATCTACAGATTTTATCCGTAATAGCTAAACTTCGAAGCACCTAATCGGATACAGGTGAGAACAAGGTCATAATTACTCTATATTACAACTTTTTACGTTAGTATCCCCCCCCCCCAATTAATATACATTTAAAAATTATTTTCTTTAAAAAATATAAATGACTAGGTTTACAATTTTAAAAATCATGTGTGCGTTAGATACAATCAAAATGTATCTGTTTAGATACATTTTGATTGTATCTAAACAGATAAGAGCACAAAAGAAAATATATACATCTATATTTACGTATAGATTTTCTATAATATTTTCCCCACAAGCCGTTCCTTCAGTTACAAATAATCATCAATTTATTTGTCAGTTTCGACTTTGTACTTATCGGTCTCAATTTTTCGTACTTCCATTGCCACATATATTGAATATGATGACAAATGTCAAAAGAAGGCAGCAGTGGCATTTTTTTTTGTGTTACTGCATTATCGTTTTTCACGTCAATTTTATGGATACGCATTGTTGTTGTAATAATTTATTAACTTGTACATTGATTTTGTTTTACTTCTTGTTTTTTACGCACTTGTATTTATTTACTGTTACTGAGATTATTATAGTGGCCGAGAGGGTGGGGGGCAGCTATTTTACAGGAAGAAAAATGTTTATGAAAATCATATTTCAGCAACTATTATCTGCAAAAATTAATTTTAACAGAAACAGGAATAACGTCTTGACACCAAAAATTAAGAATATGTTCAGAATGTGCGCAATGTTTGGGTGCGAAAAAATTATTTGTTGTAATACCTTTAATGTTAAAAAAATATATTGTTAAAAGACTACTGTTAGCCTTAGAACAACTAAAAAAAATTTAAAAAAGGGCTATACGAAATTTTCCATCAAGAACTTTGCCAACAAAGTTTGTTTGAATTGAATCCACCTCTTACTTCAGGATCTGTATTGGTAAATATCAAAATTCCCTGTTGGTGCTATTGTTAAGGTTTTTTGATCCTCGAAATTTTGTTCAAATTTGAACGAAAATTCGTTACACTCAAAACGTCAAGTACCCGAATGAAGTCTCCTTGCCGAGATGTTTTCAACAAAAAGACGGACAGTTTTCAGAACGGACTGTTAACTCAAAAGTGAGGCCAGGTTTTCTGAACCATTTAAAATTAAACCAAAAATTGGGCGAATCAAAAAGTCAAATATGGTAATGAGGTGTTCTTGCCGAGATCTTTCGAATATAAAAAAAGTGTGTTCTAATCAGACTGTTTACTCAAAAAGTTTTAGGAGATGAGAGGGAGAATAGATTGACAGACAGGCAAACCGATAGTTACGTCATTCTCCCAGGGCAACACCGTACTTTCCAATTTTTAGTTTTCAATATTATTTCAATATTTTATTTAATTATGACTTTTTTTTAATTTGCCATAGCTTAAGATGCATTAATATGTCTCTTTTCATGTTTTTTTTGTCTTTACTAAACTTTAAAGGAAATTAGACTAAAAAGGACGGGGAAAACAATTATATCCAGATTAAGAGCACCAGAGCTATTCAGAAGTTGTACTTAGTTTTACTCATGACCTACTTAACTGCAGTATAAAACTAGTTAAGAATCTGTAGCTATGACCTATTTAAAGTAGGACATATTTGTGCCTATTTCAATAAGAAAAAATAAGACCTGTAACACTTGCATTTCTTAAGAAAAAACGCAGAATGATCTAATGTCTCTAAAAGCATCTTAAACTACAATATAAAACTCGCTACAGTGCAGTTGAAAAGATTAAATACGACAAAGTGAAATGTCTCTACTTTTCATCTTGTTCTATTGTCTAAGTCCAGTCTTTTTGTTTTCTGAACGTTCGCACTATGAGAGAAGATAAAATATTTCCGTGTTTAAGCTTTAATGTATTTTATATTGTAAAATTTATATTGTTCCAAAAGTTTTTTCTTTATTGTATATTTTATTTAGTTTTTTAGAATGAAAACATCGTGTTCATTTACTTTTTTTTATCAATCTATATTAACTATGAGTGTACATCTGTGCAGAGTTGTGTTTTAAAATGAGTAACACTTTTTCTGTACAAGTTTGTGTTAAAAGAAACAATCATGCAAATAGAACGATTATCGCACATCCAATTCAAACATAATGTGTTTTTTAAACAATCGGAAAAGACATAGAAGTTCGATTGTGGGGAAATAAACTTAATTTCTTCTAAAAGAAAGGATCACTTAGTGCCCTAAACTGCTTTTCAAATTCAGTTTTGTTAAGACTTTTGCCAACCTAATCGAAATCCATGTGTAATTACGAACATGATTAAGAAGCAACTGAGGTTCTTGAGACATTGAGAATGATTCTTGTCTGTTTAATATGAACTGATAAGATTACTTATAAGAGCAATGGAACCACATGGAAGGCAAACAGTTCATTATCTGAAATGGATAACTTTTCACAAAAGAAGGACTCGATGTCAGGGTTTATTGAGAACTGTCATTTCGTTAAATAAAGGCTTGATATTGAACAAAATATGTTTCATAATTTACGTAATACATAGCATTTATTTAGTGTCCTTTGAAGAAGCATACTCTGCGTATTTCCTCACAGTCAACCAATGTTAGGGAGACTAATTCAAAATCTGATATTCATTGTATTAATTTTCCCCTCAATTAAAAATAACTCCTGAGTTGGTTTATTATTTTTCGTGTTATTGCATGTAAAATAAACATAACTGTATAAGATCAAAACGCCTACATTTTGCTGCACTGTTGAAAAAAGGAAAACTGAGATATGAGGATATGAATTACTGCGTAAACATTATTTGACAAGCATAAAATTAATGAAATGCCTCAACAGTAGTGCGTAAAAAAAGTGTAGAGCTCTTTCCTTTCGTACGGTTTTGAGACGACGCAAAACTTAAACTTGGTTCGCCTATTTTAAAGTAGAAGTATAGCATAATGCATTTTTCCTGTACAATCCTAAGATCTTGTGCTGCACGTTGTGTATGTTCAGCACTAGTATCGCGTTTACATTTTGAATTACTTAAAGGGCAATTTTAGACTCGCTGAAGATAACAAGTCGCTTTAATTTTTCTATCTCCTGGAAATTAATATAATTGGAGGCTTTTCGAATGGCAAGAAGCTCGCAGACAACGTTTAATGATATTGACCTTAAGGGATGCACCGATTAATCGGCCACTGTGTTGATCATTCACAATCTGCAAAATTGAGCCGATTAATCTGAATAAAACTTTTTTTTCAATTATACCTTCAACAAAACGTTTGCTTATTAAAGTTGTTAACAGTAAATAGAAGTAATTTTTTACAAACGCATAAAAAAATATTGCAACAATTTTCCTGTGTTGCTGTTTTTCTCCATTTACATAGTGGGTTTAGATAACCTTATAATTTTAATAAAGAATAAAATACTTGGACAAAATGGCTACCAATTTAAGAAGAAAAATTAATTGAATGTGCTCCTAAATTTGCCTGCTCACCAGAGCCTCCTATCTATTTTGAAAAACATATCATGTCTATTAACATAATGTAACTTCATAAGCAAGAACATAGAACTGACACAAAGAAATTTGATGAAATTTTACAATTATTTTGGGGAAATTCAGAAAATAGAGAAAAAGAAATCGTCTCTTCATAAATAAAGTAGTAACTATTTCTGAAATCGGAATTGTGAAAAGAAAACAGTGAAGGCCAAGTTAGTAGTATCAAAAATGATAACCGTGATTATTAATCGTCTCTGCCAATTAATATTTGTTTATCGGGTGCATTCCTATTTACATGCATAAACTTTGAATTGTTTTCTTCTTTTACTCTATAAAAAAGTGCAACTAACACCAGTTTCTCCATCCCAGCCTCGTCCAAAGAAAAGATCATCAGTAAAGGAAAATATACAGGGTGTCCACACCTATCGTGGACCAATAGCTAATTTCTTAACCTTTAGAGATAAGCATATAGTTCATTTAGGAAAAAATCTCTAAATTACGAAAGGAATTTTGGGTCTATTCAATGTTTTTCAAAAAATCAAATTTTGAAAAAGTTACGAAATTTAGATTTTTATACAGCCCCCCAGTCCTATCAATCATATTTAGTAAAACATTCTTGACACTGTAACGTTTAAAACTAAAAAAAAATCACTGTTCTACCACAAAAATTGACCGAGTTATGACGTTTTGAAAAATCAAGATTTTGCATTATTTCATGACGTCATCGAGAGATCGCTCTGTAATTGATTCTGAAAATCAAACCATCATGTCCTTGAACCACGTGAACATTAAATTAGTCAAAAGAAAAAGTTTTGTCTTTCTCTTTATTCTGTACTTAATTATTTTTGTTTAAATGTTTGCTTTTATATCTTAACACGGCTTAAATTTTCAAAAAAATCCCTTTTTTACGTGTATATCCCTGAATATCAAGAAAAATAAAAGTAAGAAACTGAATCCAGTGAAAAAAACTTCTTCGAGTCAAAACAAATAAATAGACAAGAAGATAGCAAGAAAACTTTTTTTTTTATCTTTCAAAATATCTTATGTTGCATACCATCTGTTTTCTCGCAGTTTAGGTTTATTGAGTTCACCTTTTTTTCTTTCACATTCTTTCAGAAATGTTTTTTGAAGCTTTGACATTTGTTTGTCTTCCAGTTCTCCTCTGGAATTCTTTACAACTTTTGCAACTAATACACCTTTGCGTATCTAGTATTTCTCTTATATCCCTCACCAAAACACTTCGGATTTTTTTTACTGCATTCAGCTGTTTTTTAATCTGTTTTTAGTTTTATCCAAATAAAAAGCTAAACACTTTTCGGAGTAAATAGTCTGCTTTTGAGCATTCAAAAAAGCAGAAAATCTGAAAAAAAAATGTCGCAATTCTTATTTTCTTCTGAAATTCCACGTTAAGAAAAAGCAGTAAAATATGCACGAAAACCCAGGTGTACATTTTTAAGTGTATATCTCCGACGTTATCAGAATACATTATTTTATGGCACTACTAAGTCTGTTTTATTTTTAAAAAGCATAGAGAATATAAGATTATATCATTCCAGTTGAATCTTAAGCAATTATTTATTTACGTTTATGCATTTATTTTATTTTGTTTTGTTTTATGTATGCTTTCATTTATTTATTTATTTTGTGTAAATGTTATTGCTAAGTTGAAGTTTTTACTGCTATCTGTTTTTAAAACATGCTTTTTAAATGTTATTTTCACGCTTCTATTTTCATCACAAATTTTCTCAGTTGTTAAACACCTAAAGTTATCTTATTGCTTCTGAAACTAGTTGTATTAAAATGCGTTGCATATTGCATTAAAAATACTGTACGCATTTCTATATTTATACTCAGCCACTTCTTTTGATGATGCATCTAAATGCGATCCCCCAGAAGAAATGTACTATGCTCTCTTATTACATTCAACTAATGCATTGAAAAATAAACTCCAAAAAGTAAAATATATGTACGTATTATTTGATTTCCTATAACAAAATAAGTATGTAGTTTTCATTATCATATAGTAGCTTGAAAAGTTTAAAAGTAAAATATGTTGCATATTGTAAGCTAATATTTTTAAGGATCTCAAACTTTCAATCAATATGAGTACTTATTTCGGAACATGGTACATTATTGATACCCGGGGAAACTTAAAATATAGGATTTTTTTATTACAAACACCTCAGAATACCAGTTTCGTATTCATGCATTTTTTTACAGTTTATTACCACAAAATTACTGTATTATACTGTAAAAACAACAGTATAATAACAAACTACAATAAAAAACTGTAGAATTGCTAATTTTATAGTTTATTGATGTAAAATTAGCAATTTTTACAGTTTATTATTATAAAATTAGTTGTATAATACTGTAAAAACAACATCCATTTTTAGTGTGCGTTAAAACCGTGATGCTGTCCTGTCGATGCTTATGGCTCTTAAGGCTTTAAATCTTTAAATTAAATGTAAAACAAACATCTAAACATAATTTACATAAAAAAAATGATGAGACAAAGGGTGTATTTGTACCCACTTTTGGACCACTTTGTATTTTTCCGAGTGGCATGATTATTGTACCGCAAAATGTAAGTCATCTAAGTCAGTGGTTTCCAACTTTTATTTTCTTTCCAAACCCCTTCCACTATTTAAAAAGCGTTGGCGAATCCATTGAACAGTAAATTATATGTAACAAGCAAAAAACACTCTCTCACACACATGTACACAATATGAGATAGATTTTTAAGTTAGATGTTGCTCAATAGTTCATAACAAGAACGAATTTCGTTTGGGTTTATTGCATTCAAAAACTTAATTTCTTTGATATGGTTCTTATTTTATTACGTCCAATGGAACGGTAGATTCCTTACCTTGTAATGACAGACTTAATTATTGAAAGGAACAAAATATGTGAATAAGTATGCATTTTCATCCAATTATAATTGAATGATCAAGGGAACAATGAATTAAGAATGAACAAAAAAATCGCTTGAACTTAAAACTTTATCTCAAACAACCATATTAAGAATCCGCTATTACCATATTATTTTCACGAGTCCTTTTAATACCTCCCCAGGGGTTTGCAAACCCCCGTTTGGTATCTAGCTTATATTTTTATGTTTATTAATGAAAGGCAACGGCTTCTGGTTCCAGCAATTGTCATAAAATTAAAGGACACTGATATCAATATCCTACTACGTAAACTTAAAATTTACAATAATACATTGCATAAAATTTTCGTTGAGAGCATTTAGTTTAGAGACACAATAAATCTAAAAATTATAGCCTTTTGCAGTTTAGTTTAATAGAAAAATTCGCCAAGATAAAAATTGGGACTAAAGATTTCGATAGCTTTGTTATTATACCCTTTCCTATGATAGTGTAAACATTTCGGAGTGAAAGCTATAAGGAATATCCTGTCATCAACTGTTGCGCAAAATTACAAACCATCTAGCATACCAGTCCTTATACGTAATTGTGCAATGACTATTCTCATTCATAGATTATGGGATGGTATTTTCGTACCTCCATAACTGCTATCGAAATTCCCATAATCAACACAGTTTTGTTAAAGAACTAGAAGGCGGTATCTAAATTTATACACAAATACCGATAGCAGGGAAAACTTCACGCATGGAAAATTACTAAATCGGTTTCCTACGAAATGCTCGAACAAGAGCGTTCAAATGGCTCGCTAGTATCCTTTGAAATGGGAAACATTTCATAACAGAAACAAGTTATGGTAGGAATTTATTCTATGTGTAGGTATTCGCCATTATTCGGGCTTCTTATTTTGTGTTATGGTAGTTAACAGAATTGCATTCAATATGAGATGCTCAAAATATTTCATGCATCTATTTTACTAAATAGATGCATTTTAAAACAGTTTGCACATTAAGTGCATTAAAAAACATAGAATTGTTAAACCTTATGCATACTATGGTTATAATCTTATTTAAATGAACCTATAGATGTTCCTTTTTTTAATGCAAAAACTGTTAAAATAACACAATTCCAAAAAGCTGAAGTAATATAAATACTGCGATACAATTTCTTAACAGGGCCATTCCATGAAAAGTGAAACCAATTGGTCGAAAATTCATATTGAAGTTATGTTACTATGTTATACATCATTTTAAAGCTTAAGATGTATATTTTAAGAATCCTGCATTGGTTTTTTAGTGAGAGTTAGAATAATACTTGTTTTCTTAGTTGGAAGTACGATATTCACGAACTTGTAAAAATCAGAAAAAAGAACACATTTTCAAATGCATATTTCTCATCGAAAAATAAAAACAAAAATAACTACTTGTAGCACAATTTTAACTACTAAGACGGTACTATAATAATATGCATTCATTAGTTTCTTTTGAATTGATCTAAATGGTGTAATTGAAGTTTGAAAAAAAGAAGTTTGATGTTACGTCTGTAACAAAAAAGAAGCAAAAGTTGTCATTACGTCCTAAAAAATCAAAATTAAAAAAAACCCTTAATGGTCCTTTTGGCAAATTCTTAGAGTAATTGCCCACCATAGTTAAAAATATTGCAACTGATTTAGTTTTTAAATTAATGCTGTTACAGACGTAACATTTCGGACATAAAAAATGGCTCTATGTTACGTCCGTAGCAAAAGTAAATTTCCAATTAAATAGGTAAAAAGCACAGGATGAGCAATACATGTATATAGCATAATATGGTACGAGTACTAAAGTTTCTGGTATTCTGATTTTGAAATTTTTAATTATGTCGGCATGTAATTGAAATTTATTTCTTGAGATTAATAAAATACACATATGGTATAACTGATTATAATTTATACCTCAACTGGCATTTTTTTGCTACGTCACATGGAAAGGGAGCTGTGGATGGAGTTGGGGGTATGGTCAAGCACCAGGTTTGGCAGAGAGTAAGATCTAGAACAGCATTTGTCAACGACGCTCTTTCCTTTTTTCAGTGTGCAAACTCCATTGCAGAAAAAGTTAAAATTATTTATATGCCCCAGGAAAATGTTTTAAAGCTGACGCCAAAATTGGAAGAACGGTGGGCTAACATCGCGAATTTGCCAAAAGCCCGCGAAATGCATTGTTTTCGAACAGAATACGAAAATGCCGTTCGAATTTCGAGAACGTCGGACGAAAAAGGACACATTTTTTCATTCAAAAAAAATTATCAAAATTGACCAACTGTCACCAAGAAGGTTAAATTTTAGTTTGGTACTAGTATTCTGCTATATGATCCAACATTTTCAAATTTTTAAGTTCTCCTAAGATCAATCACTGATTCCAGGGAGGAATTTACTTTTCCCGATTTTTTTATGTAGCAGCCCCATTATGCATTAATTTTAAGAATACAAATAAATAAATTTGTGTGAAGGCCCTTCTAAACTTTTCTTGTGTCAATCTTTCTTGGAAATAATTGTCTTAAGATGCATTAATTTATTGTTACATATTGACATATCGGCATATGCTCTCAACTCCTCCAGACTTACCCAAATTTTCTAAAACTGTTACAGTATAACTTAAAATATTCAAATAATGTGTTAATTAATGCTACTGTATTGTTTTAGCACAAAAATCTTTGTTTATTCCTGCTTTACAATACTGTTTTCTGCTTTCAAATCAGAGATGTTACGTCTGTAACACCACTTTGTTTCGTCCGTAACAAGTTTATGAATTTTTTTCACAAATTCGGCAGTCAAAATCCACACAATCTTTATGGTTTTAGAAAGCTTGAAGTCTCTAGAACACGTATTAAAAAAAAGAAGTTCAAAATTTCCGTATAATTCAGAGGAATATTGTAAGTTGTATGACATAGTCGAGTTTTTGCTGTTTTGTGAATTACGTCTGTAACAGGCAGTTTTTAATTTCTGTATTTTTTTGTAATTAAGCAATCTGCACGCAAATTTAATGTAGCATAAACATCATTAAGTTACACTACAGGAAAAAAAATTGAAGACTTTCATCAGCCCAAACCAGAATTATTTGTGTTCAAAGTCTGCGATTGTTACGTCTGTAACGATGGAATTGCCCTATATGCATCACATTTTTTTTTCAAACTTTGAACTTCCACTTAATGTCCAAACATTAGGAACGATTGCATAAATCTTTGCATTACATGTAATGTTTTATGAGATAGTTTATAAAAGATGGCTGAAAATGAAAATGTATACATATTTTTACCTAAAAAAATCATATAAATTTTCATTTTCAAGCATCGCTTATAAACTATTTCATAAAATATTACATTTAATGCATAGATTTATGCAATCATTGGAAATAAAGTGGAAATTCAAAGTTTGAAAAAAAAAATGTGACGTATGGAGCACTTTGAAATTTTGTTCAAAAAACTTATACATTTTAAATTAAAAAAAATATTCATGTTTTTTGCACTAATTTTTTTATACTTCTAGATGTAGTAAATATACAAGCACACAAAGTATTAGACATATAGGTAGATAATTGAAAAAAAAAATGTGTCCACTGTAGCCTTAAAAATTTTTTTTAATGTAGATCAATTTTAGGAAAAGAGTTATCACGCGCATTATTTTGGGTTAATCTTACACAAAACTCGTGCACTTTTCTCTCTATTTACAACAATAAAAAATAATACAAACACTTTTCTAAAATGATAAACAATAACTAACTTGCAATCCGAAATGTTTTGAGGATAGTAAAAATAAGAAAAGGATTCTCCTCTTCAATCCTACTACACAGTTAAAAAGAAGAATTAACCATTGTAAACAGTCAAAATAGATCAAATAACTCCGGTTAATTTTGAGTGGCAGTAGTTTTTTAAGAGTGAGTAAGTAGAAATATATTAGTTAATAAATTTAAGAATCGGAGGCCATATTAAAATTTGAGAATGTTACTAGTGTATGTTTTATATAAATACTAGGGTACGAAAAGTACATTTCTGCATCTAAACTATTTAAATAAGTATTAGTTAAGGTGTGTTTGATTCTTGCATTAAAAATCCCGAGATTATACATATAGTTATAGAAAGTGAGGAATTGTGTAACTGCTCTATTCTTATATCAATTAAGAGGGAACTCGAAAAAAGATCGTAGAGAGTTTTGTGCCTGATTAAAGCAATGGTAACAATTAGGAAGATGCTCAGGGCGGACAATATTGTTAAATTTATTTACTTACTGAAACTCAGTTCGAAATAAAGTCGTATGACTTTCATAACTGGAATCTAAAACCAATGGTTTCAAAAAGGATATTTTGGTAGATCCTGAGCACAGTAACCTTCATTAAAAAAATGCAACTCAGTATAAAAAGTGAAAGAAAATAAGAAAAAAAGCCTTATTATAAAAATATATGCCTGCTTCACTAAAATTTCTTTTTCGAATTTGGAAAAAAGTCTGAAATAGCTTGAGAAGGGCTGTGACCCATCACTCAATTCAAAATTTACTCCAAAACAAAATCATATTTCATTCTAATACCTTTGACATTTCTTTGCAGGTACGTCAAGTATTCCAGTTCTATGTTGAGACAGCATTGCATCAAAATATATTTCGACGTTTTGTCAATGTTTTTTGAACTCAGAGACCAGCAAGGAAGAGAGGTTTATGGAAATAAAGTTTATTTTATTCCCAGGTTTTATTTTATAGTAGGGTTTCTTTTTTCTCTGAAAGCATGTTAAAAGGAACTTTTTGAAGACTAACAACACAAATATTTTTTAACATATAAATTAACCTACAAAAAAGGTAAACGTGCTAAAGGTAAACTTTTTTTTAAATGAAAAATTATAAACGAAAGAAACGCATCCGTATGACAACTTTAAGAGCTTTTGGTAAAAAAGAGAAATTTTTCTTTAATAATATACATTATTGAATTTAAACAACTCATTTTTTCTGAATGTGGTGTGATATGGTTATTACTAAACTTGAGATTGTTATATTTAAATTCTGAGAAATCTAAAATGTTTCCAGTTTTTTTTTTTTTTTTTTGGTAGAAAATTAGTATTACAAATATAGTCACTTCAATAAATTCAAATTCACATTTGAAATCCTCACATTTTCAGTACTATTTCAAAACTTCTTAAGCATTGATGGTATTTTTAATCATATTTAAAAAGATGTAAAATCACCTGCTTAGTATTTAGTGGTGAATCCAGAATTATTATCTGAGGGAGAATGGAGTCGGTTAATGTCAACCCATGTATATAAAGGGTGACTTGAAGGAGTGGGGTCGAATTTTGAAATGTGAAAGTAGTTGCCCAGAGAGAAGGCGAAAAACAGTACGATTCAAAGTATGATGCATCCTCGGGTACAGCTCGTGAATGTTATAAAGGAGAGTTAGCTAATTGGGATAGATGAAACAACGAGGTCAATGCAGGAAACAGTTCACCGCCTTGATTTAATACTTCTTGTAAGAGCTGTAATCGTACAAATGCAGAACAGGGCTAATGTTTGTACTCATGTACTGTTTCATTCTGCAATGATATGAAGTTAGAATTACAGAGCTCAAAAATGCTGGAGTTATACGCGATGCGTACAATAGTCTGGGTTTGTGCACATACAGTCGAGTCTCTATAACTCGAAGCGTCATAACTGGGATGTCCCCCCTCTCCCGATCTCGAAGTTTTCATTGGTTACCCAGTCTCTCGAGGAGGCTGTAAGAACAGCCTCCTCGAAGTACCGATAACACGAAGTTTTCATCCGGTCCCTTGGGAATTCAAGTTATCGAGAGTCGACTATATTGAGGTTGGTCCTAGTGGTAAGAAGTCGGACTCCTAACCGAAAGATCCTGAGATCGATGCAAACCGGTTGAAGATCTACTATGCTCACTAATGGTGACTGGAACACGTTAAGTATGTTGGTGTTCACAAAGTTCTCCAAGTTTTTTTTTTTTTTTCAAATCAATATCTCTGGGAGAGATGGACAAGCGATTTCTCGGCTCCTGATCTGGGTCAAAGAACAGAAAGATCTTTAAAGCTCCATCCAACTGATGGGGCCATTGGAAATATTTTAATTTTTAAAGGGTTTAACAAGAAGAAACATTTCCAGTGTAGTGTCGCTACTACAAGCTTGAAAATGTCTTCACATATACTCGTTTGACTTATGAAAAGTGCTATTTGTGCACAAATCTCCAGCAAGCGCATGATCATTTAAACTTCCATCTTTTCTACTTACGTCTATCGATGCTCCAGATTATAAAATATATGAACATACGTGTTTAAGTTATTTATGTAAAGAACTTCTATGTTCTCAACCCTCCTTCCCTTACCACTATCTCTCTCTCTCTCTTTCTCTCTCTCTTTCTTTAGAAATAGAAGCAAAAATCACCTGTGTTAATTTTTTAGGCATTTAAAAACAAAAAAAAATGCCTACAAGAGGGCATTGTTTTAATAAACTAAGTAAACTCAAAAAATATTGTTATTTAGCTATTTTTGTAAAATCAAAACAACTGTAAAAAAAAGTTAATATTCCTAACGAGAAAATTAAAAAAACTATTTAAATCTATTCTTTATGTCCTCATATAAAATGATATTGGAAATAAAGGTTTGAATGTCTGGATGAGGGTGGGGGGGGGGACTCTTTGTCTACAAACAGTTCATAAAGTATCAACAAACGGCTGTAAAAACATCAACAAAGATGTATTTTTTATGAGCTGTTTTCTCAAATGCTTCAGAAAACACATATTTGCTGAGAATATGAAAAGAGCAAAGTTTATGCACACAATATCTTTAAATCTCAAAGCAGCATTTGGACGATTCGTGGTACGAATAAAATCTCGTTTAAGCTATATCCCAAGAGCGTTAGAAGTCTTTCGCTAGATTCTGACTACAAAACTGCTATAACTATACTCTATCTCAGCTGCATTTTCATATTTTCTGATTCTTGGAAATATAAAACGCAGAATTTATCCATAAAAATGAAATATTTGCTTACTGTCTGATTTTTTAACGTTATGTAAACGACTTTCAAACTTTTTTTACATTTATTGAAACACGAGCAGAATTTGAGGATGTGCACGAAAAGAAATTTTAAAATTGGATGTTCGGAATAAGCTTGTTCAAAATTTTGCAAAATAGCTATGTAAGAATTTGTGCGATGAAAGTTTTTTCACTAAAAGGAAACAAGCAATCCGAAGTGCGAATTGAAGTAAAATAATTAAATAAGCTCCTTTGACGTAAACAATTAAAGTATTTATATAGTTAAGACAGGGGTTAAGCCGCACTTTTTTCGCAACTGTGCATAAAAACAGTATGTGCAGACAAACAAAAATCCGTGAAACACCTTCTAAAGACATTTTGTTTTTGTTGCATTCCATTAAAAAAAATAAAAAAAACTTTTAATCATTCAAAAGTTTGATCCTTTTAACATATATTTTTATTAACTATTTTAAAAGATCTTTTGCAGTTCCGCCACACCTCAGACAGTGTTACTATAAAATGATTTACCAGATCGTAGCTATTGGCTTTTACGCAATTTTCATATTGTTAAAGAATTTTCTTGATCTTAAGTTTAGTTATACATGCCTGTTCAAAAGTGGATGTCTCTAAGCAAATGCAATTTTTTTCGGATTCCTTTTAAACTGTTAAGTTAAACAAAATAATTATTAAATCAAAAATAGAAATCGCTGTAAACATATGTTTGGACTTAGATCATGTAAACAAAATTGTAACTTTTTTAACGGAATTTCTCCCACAAGTCATTGCGGTATATACGCAGATTGGCAGCTTTAATTTCCTATATTTAGTAAACTTGCAAGCACATTTTACAGCTAAATATTTATTAAAACCATGTTATTTTTAACTGAATTGAAATGTGTTTTTAAGGGATAATATAATTCTTCTTTTAGCTTACTTTCACATAAAAGTAAAGTTGTTGAGGTAATTTGTTTTTATTTTCAATTTTAATGTTTAGTTTTTTTTTTCTTTTTGATAATAGGAAACGAAAGGAAATTTGAGTGTTTTGTCTTTTAAAATAAGAAATAAGTTGGGATGACGCATTTCTTTTGACAAGAAAATTACTTTACTAAAAGGTCATTTATCATTATTTTTTTAAGTATATTTATTTTTTATTTCACTTGGTAACAAAAGAAAAATGAAGTAAAAAGCTCTTTAGTTTTAATCAAATCAAGGAAGTAGAAAAGATTTTTTTAAGAAAAAATGTATTTCATTGGATTTTTTTTAATGAATGATCAATTAAAGATTTTTGTCGGAAAACACCATATTCACTGCATAGTTTGATCAATATTTTTAGTATCTTGCTCTTCTGTTCGTACTTCTATGTAGCATTTGAGATATTGCTTTGCTGACCAGGAAACCACACAAATATTATAATAATTGAAAAATTTGAAAACAAAATAACAAAGAGCATAGTTAAACATGTTTCTTGACACAAATAAATATTTACCCACTTGCCCCCGCTATCGGGATGAAAGTCTCAAATTTTGCAGAAGTTTTAAGTAAAACATTAAATTTAGCCACCTTGTGAGAGATTAGAAGTACAGCGCGAACTCCCATTCAGCCGTTAAAAAACATCCATCTGCAAAGCGTATGAAATGCCTTGTGGATTACTCACCAATGCTCGCTAAGTTTAGTTACTTTTCCCAGCATTTCGGCAACCTTTGAGACCTTGTGTTTTGAAAACAGGAACATTAGCGCAAATAATGAATTGGGAAAGTCATGCTTTACCCACTTGATTGCCACAAATTTAACCCATTAATGCCTGACATTTTTTTCCAAAGATATTTTGTATTACAAACAGTGTTTAATGGACAGAAACTAGCTGTCGTGGCCGTCACGAAACTTTCTTCTATATCTATCTTATGAATTCCGGTTACAAAATAAAATACGTACTCGCCCGAGTAATTGGAGACAGCTCCAATTTCCCAATTATCGTAATAACCCTGCAAATGCAGAATCAATGAGCGAAATTGGAAATCATTGCAAAAGCCTTGTTTAGATAAATTGCAAACATTTTATTTGTTAGTAAAAAGAAATTGGCAACAGTTAAAAATTTCAAATCATTGAAAGTTTTCAGCTGTTTTGATAATTAAATAGCGTGAAAGCGATTTTTTAATGAATTAATTTTTCGCATTGTTGACTAAGCGCAAAAATCACCCCACCCTCCCCCTGGAGCGATTGGCGCCAAAATTTAATCGATGCTTGCTTCCATATTGGGTTAGTGTTATTCCAAATTTCATTCAAATCGCAGCAATATTTCCCGAGATACAGTAGGTGCAATGACAAAATAAGCACTTTTGATTGCTCCACCCCCCTTTGAGATATTGACACACAAATTTAATCAGCACCTGTACTCAATAGGGTCTACCTATGGACCAATTTTCGTTTGATTCCGCCGGTTACTTCCTGAGATATAGCAGTCACCCCCGCGCAGAACACTTGCGATTGCTCCACCTCCCTTGGAGATATTAACAAACAAATTGAATCAGCACCTGTACTCAATAGGGTCTACCTATGGACCAATTTTCGTTTGATTCCGCCGGTTACTTCCTGAGATATAGCAATCACCCCCGCGCAGAACACGTGCGATTGCTCCACCCCCCTTGGAGATATTGACAAACAAACTAAATCAGCACCTGTACTCAGTAGGGTCTACCTATGGACCAATTTTAGTTTGATTCCGCCGGTTACTTCCTGAGATATAGCACTCACTCCCGCGCAGAACACGTGCGATTGCTCCACCCCCCTTGGAGGAATTCGCTAAACAAAGTCAGGTGCACCAGTTCACATGGTGGTACATATGTGCAAAAATTTTTGTTCGATTTCATGCAGTAGTTTTTGCTCTAGCGCGGCCACAAAAACTGGTCACACACATACAGACTCACACACACACAGACAGACAGACAGACAGACATTTTCCAAAAATGGTCGAAATGGACTCAGCGCACCTCAAAACGTGCAAATCCGTCAAAATTCGACATTCGAAAATTTTCACGAAACCAATACTTTCTTCTATATATTAGATATAGAAGAAAGTAAAAATAATAAAAAAAATATTACGTAAAAAATATTTTTTTTATTAAGAAAGAAAAATCGTCCTTTAAAAATTACGATAGAATCCAGAGGGTACATCCTTTTTTTTTACAAAAAAAAAAAATTCTGCCTGAGATATAATATTTAAAAAGACATTTTATAAGAAGAAATAAAAGCAGCAATCAACATAAACTGGGAAGCTGGGAATAACTTCGAAAACTTGGCTTTTTTACTTGAGATTATGAACGATGTTATTTTTGATAAAGGTCATATTAAAACGACTACAGAGCACACTTTACAATGATTATGTGCTGCAATCTGTTAATAACAAACTGAAACAATACCAAGGTACTATTTGAACACTATTATTTGGTTGAAATGCTCATTTTGGGGAAATTCAGACCCTTTTTTGAACCGTTCCTAAAAAGGGACGCTGGGCATTAATGGGTTAAATCCCCTCTTTTGATTGCCACAAATTTAAATTTGTTTATTATTACATCATCGCACGGTTTCCTGGCAAGCATTTTCTTATATATTACGAATTAAAAAATTAATATTCTGTCGATATTTATATATTATATATATTTGCTTTTCAAGTATTTTTCGTGATATTATTTGTCTTTTTGATAATGTAACATAATTGACTTTAACTTCGAACCAAAAGATTTATGAACTTCTTGGTTTAACTGTAAATTCTTTTTGTAAGTATTCTTCGTGTTTTAAATCTAAAATAATGCACAATTTAATAACAGTGGTTCCTGTAAATTATTTCAAAGAGTATAGAAATAATTTCACACTACTATGAAGAATATTGATGAGATTCCGGTTTTATTTTGTTTTGTAATGCATTGATTCCTTAAAATATGTTTTTCTTTATTTAGAACGTTCTGTATCGTACTCAAGAAACCTCTTGTTTTGTTCTATTATTTGCTGCATCTTCTTTTAATTAAGATAAAAATCAAACAAAATCTTTTCACTGTATGAATAAAAAGTTTACAACATATTTCTTAATTTCTAATCAGGTATACACAAAATATTTTATTTCATTCTTTAAGATTAATTGGTATGCATTCCGTATTTTAATGACAAATAATTGATGATTGCAACAATCGAAAAACTGAAAAACTAATCCAGGAAAATAATTAATTTCGGAAACAAGGAGAAAGATGCGTTAACAAAACCTAAAAGGCGTAAGGAATACTTTAATTAAAATGTCAGTCGTATTACATCTGGTAATTGAATTCGAATAGATTTTCAAACGGGGTTTGAATAAAAACAAATATATGCTAAATAAACAAAGGAACGATTCGACCTTACACTTCAGGGTAATTAGTTATGGAACAGGGAGAAAAAATCTAATTAACGGTAGCTCCAATTTACATATTAAACAAATCAATTTTAAACGTAACAAAAACAAATGATCTGATAATTGTACAAACCACTAGCGCAGGGAGAATTTCCTCTGAGGGCGTTTTCCTATCAGAAGAATTCCTTCGTGCAATACACTTCGCCAAATGAAGAGTTCCAAAGGGAATAAAAGTAATGGAGCTCTGGCGAAAAAAAAAGAGATGAAATGAAAATGGTCATGTATTTTCCTTTCTATTTTTTTTTATAATGTAGTTATTATACGTACAGTTTCACATACTTAATCTTTTTGATTACAATATTCTTTCCATATTTTAACGTAAATATTCGTACAATAAATGTCAGTACTTTTATTGTATTTATGACTCATTACAGTTATCAATTTCTCTACCGTCACATTGATTGGAAAACGAACGCCCAATATTGGTTTTGTTTCAATTAATGTGGTAGCATTAAAAAAAAGGAAAAATTTTTAACAATATCTTACTTTGAAAAGAAATGAAATTGCCTCAACCAAAAATGAAACTTGCCAGAGCTGGTTTTAAGACTGGTTTTGACAAAGAAATTCAACGAATGCGCCGGAAATTAATTAGAAAAAATTAAGAAAAAAAAGTTGTATTGCAAAACTTTTCAGTACATGAAAAAAATAAGCTTTACCACACGAGTTTCAGTTTTATGTTGTTACTGCGAAAACCATTATACATGTTATAGCCACTTGAGCCTACATTTTCAATGTTTCTTCAACTTTATTTTGTATTTAGTGATCTAATATCGTTCTCCCTTCTACTCTTTTCACTGTCTAATTTCAACAGATTTAAAATTTTTATTACTTGTCATTCATTTTTTAAATCACGTAAGTCTTACGTCACGTAAGTATTTATTGATGAATTTACATTCCTTTAATTACTAATTCACTTATTTATTCATTCGTTCACTGATTTTCTTATTCATTTTCTATTTTATTCACTCATTTCTATTTCTCATGCAATAATGAGTTAATTTATTTGTTTATTTATTCATTCGTTTATTTTTCATTGATAAGTCATTCATTCGTTTGTTTACACAGCCATTTGATGAAAATTACTATTAATCATTGAATGGAAAATTTTTCATTGTACAAATATTGGATTTTTCACTTTGCCCATAGTTTTTAAGGTGGAAATTTCACCTTTTTTTGAAGGTACAAAATAACTGCCAAAAATTTAAAATAATATTTCAATACAAGTTGTCTTACAAAACACATTATTAATTCTTTCTTTACAGTAATTTTTAGAACAAATTTTCGATGTGTACGTTTTGAAATTGTTCAGCTGTCTTAACTATTTCACCTTGCCCCACATTCCCCTACTTTGTTTATTCATTTGTCTAATTTTGAATGAAGTGTAAACACGGACCTGAATATTGGGCTATACTAGAAAGCAACTTAACTTGATACTGAACATCATTACGGGTGGCGCCAATAAGAGCTCATAAGCAGTCAGCGATCTCCACTAATTCGCCAAGTAGGCTGTGACGTTTTATCTAGCTCCTTTTTCATAAGCTAACGTCACGCAAACGTCACGATGTTGTTGTCAAGAAACGTGGCAGAGTAGTATAGTTAAATACTTGTTGCAAAACGTACCATTATTAACTTAATATTTGCTTTGCTTTCGTAAATATCTAGTTTAATGCCTTATAAAAGATTATTTGAGTCGCAAAATATATTTTTTATTGTTTCCCTTAAAAAATAAACGTAGTTCAATTTAATAATCTTTATTCACAGTATAAAAGCAGTGATTAGTTAGGTCTGAAATTTTGTAATGGGAATTTTAATCTTCCTTTCTCTACTCAGGTTGCATTCCTAAATTATTTTTTTTCTGCCCGTGTTACTATTTCTCTTTAACTGCTATTGTTGCTTCTTTGTCACTAAATGCTACTTTATAAAATCCTACAATTCCTCACTAAATTATCTTTTGTAATCATTTATTTTAATGCTCAATATGCATATGTTAATTTTTCTGTTGTTTATGTTACCACTGAGCGTTACAAGACGAATGCTAAATTAGTTTCCTGAGTCTATTAGTTAGCTGTTGCCTAAGACAAAACGAAAAATAGTTTCATTGAAAGACCAAAAGATGAAAAAGTAAAACAAAAACTTTATATTCTCAAAAAAGACCGATTTAAAGTGAAAGGAAAATTAAACGTTGAAAAAACACTCTTTTTTCAGTTAAAGTATAATGGTAAGTACCCTACCCTACGGTGACTAAAATGGACTATATGTGACTTTTGAATGTCAGTTCGAGACGACAATTAACTTTACTGTCACAAATTGATTTTACTGAGAAAGATCATGAGCTACTTGTTGCAGTGACGTTACATGAAACGTGTCACAAAGTTATCACAGCGTGACTCCTGTGAGACGGCGCAATATTTTGTGACTGTCACTATAATGACTCGCTGTGACATGCCTGTAACTTTGACATGATATGTCGTGATATCAGGATGCTTCTTTGCTTTCACAGAATCAAATATACCATTAAACTTTTTATGAGCGATTTAATACAACCATTAATGTAAATGGAGCTTAGTGACCTGATCGGTAAAGTTTTGAATTCTTCACTAGAGAGACATGGGCTCAGTACCAGCTCACCTAATCCACAGTGTTTTAGTATTGTTAACTCCGACTGTATAGAGTAAATTTCATAGTTTAAATTATTAACCATATGTTCAAAGTTCTCTATCCCACTCTCCTCGTCTACCTGTACAATTGCTTATATAATCTTCTGTGTAACCCTGTTTTTAATGAGAAAGTGTAAACCGCTAACTTTATGTGATTATATGTTTCAATTATTTTATGTCTTTGTGTCATTATATGTTGTAAATGTTTTATGCTTCGTGTTACTATTCGATGTAATTATTGTACGTTTTTGTGAAAATTAGATATTGTAATTGTTATAACTGTTTAATAAAAAGCCTCGAGGATGCCGTATCAGGTTAAGTCACAACAATGACAGGTACTGTGGCTCCTCGAGAAGTGAAGGTGAAGTACCAGCTCAAAACTCTCTACAAACGATAAGGCTGACTGCTGAACGCGTAAATTGTCATGGATCACAAAGTCATGCTTTTTCAACTATCAAATAAAAACTTCTGAGGGAGAGAGGCACCATATAAGGGGGAGCTTAGCCTCTACTATGGAATAAAATTTATTGACTATTGATAGTTGATGCTGCCATCTCCCGATTACCATCTAAGAAGTCAAGCCTCCTAGTGAAGTTTTTTTCATCAAAAATTTCCGTTGTACTTGACCGCTATAAAGAAAAATATTGAATTACTGCATCAGAATATTTCGCTTTATCGAAAACATGCTGTTACAATTTCTGTTAATAAGTAGCCAATTGGGAGACTGAAATAAGTTATATCTACATTTTAATTAATGGCGAAAGAACAAATACTTTACTCTTAAAATGCTTCCTTATGAAAAAAAATAAACAAAAACAATGAACTTTTTATTAACCAAGTTATTTTGTTTTAAAATGAGAAAACAATCATACAGCAATACATATATTATCAAGTAATTTTTTAAGAATGATTTCGGCGAAAAAGTCACGTATTTACACAAGAAAATCATTATAATGGAGGTAGCTCAAAAATTAGAATTATAATTAATGTTCCAACTATCTTATGTACATTTTTTCCTTCGCAAAAATAGAAACCTAAGAAAAATACTCTTTCCTGAAAAAAATATTTTTGTTTTTAAGAACTCTGAACTTTCCAATTGTCCTAATGAAGTGCATTTTTTCATCCAAAACATACCATACACTAAAAACAACTTTTTTTTTTTTCGTTTGCATTTTTCCATTCTATTCTCATTTAAGATCAACATAAGTAACTGAATAAAACAAAATTGTGGAAACAGAAAACGAGAAGCGGTTTAAATGATAAAGAAATGCGCGCTTGATAAAAGACTAAAAATTTCAAAATCAAAACTTCTTGAAAATTGATCTTAGGAAATTTATTTAATAATTAATATTTAACCTTTAATTACAAACTGCTCAGTTGCGTGCATAATTCTTTAATTCATAAAATAAAATCTAGTACATCTATTCAGAAAAAAAGGAGAGGGCTGCAGACACAATTAACAATGGTATTTCTTTTATCCAGTATTCCTAACTTTATAACATTTGCGATATAGATTCCAAATATAAGTCATCGCATCTCTCACCGTTCCTCTCACAGCACAAAAACATGAAAAATTGCATTACATAATTTTTCATGTTTTATTATTACAAAATATATAATTAATTACATAATCGGGATTTTTTTTTTATAAAAAGTTGAAAATAAGCAGTGGGAGGGAGAAAAAGAAAACCCTGGAATTCATTTTGAGTAATCAGCCTTTTTTTTAACAAAAAAAAATTGCATTGTAAACTGTCTTTAGTATGCATTCCCATTTCGGACTGCAACTAACTCGGACATTCAACTCATTCTTTATTTCTCTTAAGACCTCTGCAAATATTTGAAAAGAACTAGCTGTTTCAGAGTGGTTTGATTTTGAACGTTTTCCAAGTTTCGAACATCTGTTGAATAAATTCCAAGTTTCCCTTTAGTTAAAAATATCATTGGCAAGTTAAGAAAAATAATAGGGTAAACAAATCATAAATAACAAGAAAAGTGCTCAGAGAATACTTGACATTTAAATCTTTTGTTGAGCATCTACTTATATTAAAAACTGAGTATCTTTCTAACTATCTTTCTAACTATCTTTCTATGTCACGCTTCTTTCTCCTGAACGCCAATGACCTGAAAGTCGAACCAGGTACCGATAGATAGGTAATTTTTCAGGCTTCATTAGTTTCAATTGATATAATTATACGATTTTAATTAGCGAAGATATCAATTAATAAGTAGTCAAGTTTGAAGCGATTAAGCCTAATAAATGATTAAATATGAAATCCATACTTGCAAACCGTCGTTGCTATGAAACAGTATAATAACAATGATAATGAGAATTTTGAATGAAGGCTTAACTAAATCAAACACGAAACTCATAAGCGGGCCACTTACGTAGAATTTTTATCGCTAGCTACTGGTAATATTTTGAAACATTTATTTGTTGAAGAGCCATCTACTTATATTAAAAACTGAGTATCTATGTCTGCTTTTTTCCTTTGAGCGAGCTGAACTTACTGAAACTTTCCTCACCATCTTGAAGGCGTGAAGCATCTCAATAATTCGAATGATTTTTTTTATATAGGAAAAAAGTAAAGGTGTGAAGCGCCTGTAAGCGAGCCGCCTTGGCGGGGAGTAGTTTCTTTAAATTTTTTTCTCACTACTTTCAGGGCACGAAGTGCCCGTGCAACGCCGGGCCACGTGCGTGGTATGTCTTGAAATCGAATGAACATTAAATTATATCAAATAATATAACTTCAGAATGAGGTAAAAGTTAGAGAGGGGGGACTTATGCATCAACATGCCGCAGGAAGCTAATCTAGCTGCCCTGGCAGCTAGTATATTTATAAACAAATGAGTGATCTCATATTAAGTTAAAAAAAAAAAATCATTCAATATACCGCCAACTCAGTTATCCCATCTAAGGACTGCAGTCTCGTGCTGAATGGCACTCGTCATTCTGGAATAGTATTAACTGAACTGGAGGCAAAAATTATCTTATAGAAGCAAAGAGAAAAAAAAACTGTTAACTAATATGAAATTAGAACAAAAGCGAGTGACCGCACAATGGTAGTCTGCTTTACCCGAGCTCTGCTTTAAAATTTACGAATTGTACTGTACCATTGTGCGGTCTCTCGCTGGGTGTTCTAATTTTATATTAGCAACCAGTTTTTTTTTTTTTTTTTTTTGACTTTCTTTGCTTCTTGGAGGTATATTGAACGTTTCTGCCTTAGCATTGGCCTAGAGGCGATGACTTTCTGCTTTAAACATTTTCATTATTTCACAAGAAGTATATTGATGCTAAAAAAATATGTATAGTATTAAATCTATACCTCAGAACCAGACTAACGTAAGTCCATTTTTGTAACTTTTCAGGAGAAGAAAAAACCAATTGTCGGATGCATGCAAAGGATGCGACTCGCGCTCTTTTGACGCTGCTAAATAATTGTGAAGGAATTGTTATTATAGAATGCCATTCTCATGGGTCGATGCAGAATAAGATTCTACATACAATTCACTAATAAAGTGAAAATCGCCATTTTTGGATTGACGTCGTTCTGGTTCTGAAGTACAGGAATTAGCGTGATACATTTTACACTGTAAGACGCTAGCACTTTCAGGACCATCATAAGACAAATTCACCCATAAGTTTCATTTTATTGACTATCGAATACAACTATTTTTACAAATTATCATATTATTGAGGCATCACAAGCTTAATATTAGCAAAAAATACGTTGTTATAAAAAAAAAGAAAGAAAGGGAGAGCAATACTTTTCTTTTTGAAAGCACTGAAAATTTCAATACTTTATCTAAACGCGCGTGGTCCTCATAAGATTAATAACCAGATTTTGCAAAATTTGCAGTCAACTGCTGTATTTTTTTTTTATGACTCAAAAGTTAGAAAATGTTCTTGTCGTATCCAATAGAATAATTTTTAAATTGCAATGCATTGTTTTGTTAGGTAAGCTTATGTATAACGATGCATGAAAGATTCAAAAAATTTGAGATGCACAAAATTTTCTCAAATTTGATTTAATAAGGAAGATATGTCTATTCAATTGTTTTAAGAATAAAGGCATTCTAATATGGTTTCTTATCTAATAATTGCAAAATGTAATTAATCTGCAGAGCAGTTATAAATTATTCTAATGTTTTCCTTTACTATTGATTTACCCTGAATAATTCAGCAAAGTAACCTTGTGTAACTGAACAAAAAAGTATTCATACTTTTAGAAGATATTTTCCTTTGCAAGCTGTGACAAAATATGTTTGTTAAAAGCCTTACATAACGAAATTATTTTTCGCATCACACGTTTAACTCTGCTTCTATATTTATTTTGCTAAAGAAAAGGAAATTATACCTAACAATTCCACTTAAACATGTTATAAAAAAGAGAAGAAGCAGAAGTGGGAATTCGTTTTAACAGCATACAAAATGTAAAATATGATAAAAGAAAAGTAAAAAAATAATTTAAATGATGATGCACTTAAATATTTGCTCTAGTACATATGACTCAATTTGTCTCATTGCTATTCCCAATAACTACATTGACACTGCTAACATTTCAGTCGACGTGATATGCCTCATGTTGTGGTAGTATGCCTAATTCAAATAATCGTGCAGATTCGTGTTTGCGTCAAACAGCTCCATTGCATTTAAACTCCTGAACTGACTACTGATGCTCTAATAATAGAAAATTTCAATAGATGCTTCATTCGGAGATTGCTTTTGTTAAAAAATACTATTTTTTTTATTCATATGCTTGCCTGTATGTCTATGATCATTTAATGAAAAACAAGCATACTTGAGTAATAACCGAAGTCAAATAATAAGTAAATTCGAGCTTATTTCATTAATTTAATATCAGTTACATTATTTAACACATAAAGAGAATAATTTTGAAAAATCACATTGTAGCATATCGTAAACAAGAATATAATTATTTGTATGTAATATATTCCTCCCAATTTATTTTTACTTTTATTTTATTATTATTATTATTATTATTGTTATTATTAATACGTTTATTGATATTATAACAACATTATGTTTAGTGATATTATTATTATTATTATTATTATTATTATTATTATTATTATTATTATTATTATTATTATTATTATTATTATTGATCTTATTACAAAAATTATTATTATTATTATTGTTGTTGTTGTTGTTATCATTTGTATGAATTGAACTTAAGTAAAAAATACTTTACTAGCTTTTATTTTATGTACAAATAGCTAAAGCATTCTTTGAAATTTTCTTCATAATATTTACTACATTATGAGAATGTAACATTCACTTTTATGTTATTTTAGTTTTGCAGTAATCGGTACGAGTCACTACTATCTGCAATTTGTACTAATACTAAGTTTTGTTTTCAAGTCATAAATCATGATGATTACTTCTAGCTACAGCATGATTCAAATTATAAAAAATATTTAAAAAACTGAGTAACAAGTGATTAACTGCGCGTTTATGCATAATTTGTGCACGTTTCTTCAAACAAAATCATTTTTCATTATATTACAGCATATTTATAGTATAATTTAAAATATTTGGAGCATATTTAAAGTATAGCTAAAAATAGCTTATTTAAAGTATCATTAAAGGGCCATATTTCTGTTTATTACTATCGGGACGAAAATGTACAAGGAGAGTAATAACTTTTGTGCAAAACTTTTTTTTTTCAGTGAAACTCTTTTAAAAAGAAATATGTGAACGAATACACAAATTCATGGCTTATTTTAAATTCCAGAAACTTATTTTAACAAGCATCTTACTCTGCAAGGCTGTGGAAAAAATTCAACATCGGCTTATCATATTGCCTTTTGAGGTACAAAAACCGTTTGTTATCGAACAAAAGTTCGCCAACAAAATCGAAACTTTAAATCCTTTATTTCAGGACGAATATCTACAGATGAGATTTGGAACAAGTATGCATTTCATTTTATTTCATGCAGTGAGAGTGATTTTAATTCTTTAAAAGCTATTTTCATACTTTTCTAGCTCTGTTACATAGACTTTAAAAACAACAATATTCCGGTGTACATACCAAATGGGTATGCAACTTTTTCATTAACGCTTACCTGGTTTATTTGACTTGCTGTCAAAGTACCAAACTGTTACAACTCTTACTTGTGGTGATACACAAATTAGGAATTATGCCAAGATTTTAAATCTTGACAATATGGTATTCGTAATACTAAAACTTAAAACGCCTTGAAGATCGCAAAACCGGGTCTACGTGAAATCCGAACATTCATACAAAATATATAAAAGAAAGTTTTGAGATAGCCAGATAATAATACTTGTGTTTTAAAGAAGCCGTCTCTCTTTAACCAAGAAATTAATTTTTCATCAGAAAATGTGAACAGTTTGAACATCTGAATTTCTAAGTGATCGTTTTACCCAAATTATTTCTTGTTTAAAACATAAAAAAGAAAGTTTCTCTTTCTGGAAAAAAAAGCTGAATGTCCTAGAAAAAAAAATATATCTCAAACGCGTATAAACTAACGGATAAAAGCAAAACAATTGCTCCCTTTTGAAAAGAAGTCTTTGAAAAGTCTTAAGAACAATTTAAACAAATGAGACAAAGTAAAGTTATCACTATTCAGATTGCGCAATTAACGAAGTACTTAACTCTGTTGTTTTAAACTTTTCAATTTCTGTGAAAAATAGCCAGTAATTTTTTAGCTCCCTTATACAGGGAGGGTTACTTTTTGTCCCATTCATTTTCTAAAAAAGACTCCTTTTTCACTCCAGTTTTTCGATAAGTGAACAAAAAAACTTTTAATCCATCTAACAAAGAAAATATCTCGGAACCGAATAATGAACCTCCTTAATTTAGATTCTGATAGAGATTTTAAGAATAATGAAAGAATATTTTTTTCTTTTTTAAAAGCAAACGAATGAGATTTCATCAACGGAATTTTAATCTCGTCACCTTTATTCAAATACGACAACATTTAGATGAGGACTTTTGAAGAAAATGAGGGTAATAAGTTTCAATTTAAAGATAGGATATTAGAAAAGGCTTCATCGACATCGAGAAACTACATGAAGCAAAGATTTTTGATGTCATAAATAACGGATTTACAGTTCAGTTTCATGCGTGTATATTTTTGACTAAGTGATTTAAAAAATATACAGGGTGTCCACTCCAATCGTGGACCAATAGCTAATTTCTAAACCGTTAGAGATAAGCATATAGTTTATTTAGGAAAAAATCTCTAAATTACGAAAGGAATTTTGGGTCTATTCAATGTTTTTCAAAAAATCAAATTTTGAAAGAGTTACGAAATTTAAATTTTTATACAGCCCCCCAGTCCTATCAATCATATTTAGTAAAACATTCTTGACACTGCAACATTTAAAACTAAAAAAAAATCACTCTTCTACCACAAAAATTGACCGAGTTATGACGTTTTGAAAAATCAAGATTTTGAAGGATTTCGCATACGGTCCCTTAAGCGATCTCTCGATGACGTCATGAAACAATGCAAAATCTTGATTTTTCAAAACGTTATAACTCGGTCAATTTTTGTGGTAGAAGAGTGATTTTTTTTTAGTTTTAAACGTTACAGTGTCAAGAATGTTTTACTAAATATGATTGATAGGACTGGGGGGCTGTATAAAAATTTAAATTTCGTAACTCTTTCAAAATTTGATTTGTTGAAAAACATTGAATAGACCCAAAATTCCTTTCATAATTTTGAGATTTTTTCCTCAATAAACTATATGCTTATCTCTAACGGTTTAGAAATTAGCTATTGGTCCACGATTGGAGTGGACACCCTGTATATAACATATAATCGAATCCAGTACGCTGCCTCTGTTAACTAACGTAGTTAAGTAATAAAGGCTTTATGAGTATTTAATAATGAGTTGTATGAAATTGCTTTGCCTTATTTTAGTGATAATTATCTTTTACCATTTTATTTGTTGGATGTATGGTTATGATCAGAGACAAGTAAGCAAACTTGTTCTTCATTCTCCTCTAACCATTTTTCTATCACATGTAATGAAGGGGACTAACCATTCTTACAGATTTCTTTCAATATGCGAGAAAAATCTTCAGAATTTGCGGTTTTATTTTTATTTACTTTGTTAGCCTACTTTCCCGTTAAAAATAAAAGAAAGACGAAAAAAGTATTAAAAGTAGCTTAATGCATCCAAAAAATATCGCCAAGTCCAAAAAATATCGTCAAGTTAAAAAAATAAAAAGGTAAAATGAACATCGGAAAATTAAAAATTTGAAAGTAGGGTATTGAGATGGGGAATTTGTGTGTCGATCGGTCGGTCTGTCGGTCGGTCTGTCAGTCCCCCTAATAACTTTTGAATGAACATTCCGATTTGGACAAATTTTTTTTGTTGGAAATATCTCGGCGAGTACAGCTCATTCCCATATTTGATTTTTCGATTTGAACAATTTTTGGTTCAACTTTGAACCGTTCAAACAACCTGTCCCGCGATGCTAACTTTTGAGTGAACAGTCTGATTTGAACAAACTTTTTTTTTGTTCGAAAGATCTTTTCAAGGATACTTCATTCCCGTATCTACACTTTCGATTTGAACAATTTTTCGTTCAACATTGAACCGTTCAAACAAGCTGTCACCCCTAATAACTTTTGAATGAACAGTCCGATTTAAGTAAACTTTTTTTTGTTCGAAGCATCTCGGCAAGGATACTTTATTACCGTATTTAAATTTTCAATTTGAACACTTTTGGTTCAACATTGAACCGTTTAAGCAACCTTTCTCCACCTAATAACTTTTGAGTGAACCGTCCGAATGGAATAAACTTTTTTTGTTCGAAAGATCTCGGCGAGTACAGCTCATTCCCATATTTGATTTTTCGATTTGAACAATTTTTGGTTCAACTTTGAACCGTTCAAACAACCTGTTCCGCGATGCTAACTTTTGAGTGAGCAATCCGATTTGAACAAACTTTTTTTTGTTCGAAAGATCTTTTCAAAGATACTTCATTCCCGTATTTACATTTTCGATTTGAACAATTTTTCGTTCAACATTGAACCGCTCAATCAAGCTGTCACCCTTAATATCTTTTGAGTAACAGTCCGATTTAAATAAACTTTTTTTGTTCGAAGGATCTCAGCAAGGATACTTCATTACCGTATTTAAATTTTCAATTTGAACACTTTTTCGTCCAACATTGAACCGTTCAAGCAACCTTTCCCCACCTAATAACTTTTGAGTGAACCGTCCGAATGGAATAAACTTTTTTTTGTTTGAAAGATCTCGGAGAGGCTTTCCCATACATTCCCATATTTCACTTTTTGATTTGAATAATTTTTCGTTCAATATTGAACCGTTCATAAAAAAAATTAACATTAGCGTCTACGGGGAATTTAAGTTGAATGTTGATCATGAACTTAAAGTCGGATTTCCTTCAAACTAACTTTGTAAGAAAATGGTTTTGATAAATAATGTTTGTAAAGTACTTTTCTGAGTAATCTTCTGTGAGGACTCTGATTCCGACTCCGACTCTGCAAAACATGGCGGAAATGCAGGCTCAGAAAAAAAAAAGACTGACTGTGCAGACTATTTTTCGTTTATTTATTCATTTGCTTTATTTATTTTTTTTTTTTTAATTTTTTTTGGCAGACGATTTTTTTTGTAACAAAAATTTTTCATTTACGAGAACATTTTATTTTTTATTTATATTTAACAACTGGCAACAGATTAAAAGTGAAATTCGAGACATTTTATTAACGGACGAGTTTTTTTTTCTTTTTTCTTTCTTTCTTTGATAAAATGTGTTTTGATGCTCTTTGTACTTTTATTTATTTATTTATTTATTTTATAACTATTTTTTTTTTTTTTGAAAACGATGGAGGATTTTTTCTACGGAGGAACTGTAACAGTTACACTCTTTAAAAGGTGCGACAAAACTTTATTTATTCGTTAATTACTTTTTACGTGTCTATTTCATCTGATGAGAGGGGTATATTTTGCTTTTCGAAATCGGCTCTAAGTGCTAAAAAGGTATGTTTGACATAATTTTCAGTCTCAGATAATCAAGAGAATAATGATCAGATGCGAGAATGCCGATGTCGATGTACGGGAAAGTAGGCTCGTTTAGTTCTTGACAGAACTTCTTGTTATTATTATTATTATTATTATTTTTTTTGTAGTTTTAAT
>JAXGGA010011155.1:0-43599 GCA_038373865.1 Uloborus plumipes
AAATTTTAAATTAAGCTGATAGCCACAAAAATTGGGTTTTACTTTTTCTTTTTTTATTTTTCATTTTATTTATTTTTTTTATTGCCCCTAAGGTAGAAAGTAAAAATTAAATGCAGAACAGAGTCAAATTTGGAAAAAGAAAAGTAAAAAAACGGGAGTTGCAAAGGTACATATATTTGAAAGGTACTGACTTACTTTCCATTCAAAGTCTTCGCGAAATTTCGCAAAAATAGCAAAATTTTCTGCGAGAGGAAGCTCGAATTCAGCAAAAGTTGCGTCTCATCGGCTTCAAGTGAAAATTCACAGTTGCGTTCGCTCTGTTGTAGATATTTGTCATTGTTGAACGAATTTGTTAATTATTGCAATAACGTACTAACAGTTAAGATACATTCTGTTATAATTTTTTTCCCTGAATTTGGAACAGTAAACGAAATTTATATTGTTGGGATAGCGGCCTTTTCTTAAAAGTAGAAAAACAGAATAAATCACGACTACACTAAAAAGGAATATTCGATTTTTTAATTATGTTTTTATGTGACAGAATAAGCGGCGTTGCTAAAAAAAAATTCGAAAAAAACGTTTTTTTTTTAAATGCAATAAACAACTGTTTTTTTTTTTTCGTTCAATCGACGGTGACTTCATAGAATTGGTAGGATTTTTCGCTCTTCGACCGCGGACGCCAATAAAGTGGATAGCTTTTCGAAGCAGCACTAGTGGGAGTATCCCCACTTGGAATCTTCCCCATATTTACAACGCTGTTCATCAGGGTTTACCGAAAAAGGGTAAAAGCCGACAAGTAATGCATTTCTAAAAATTTTAATATCTTTTTCTCCGTATAAAGTTTAAAACCGCACCCGTGGCAAGTCATTGGATTACTCTTTGACGAATCTTGTCTTCATAAGGAAGTCTTCATAGGGAAGCAAGATTTAAAGTCTTCATAGGGAAGTAAGATTTAAAGTCTTCATAGGGAAGTCTTCATAGTTAAGTAAAATTGATAAAGAGAGGAAGCAGAAAAACTCAACAATGGAAAGCTCGTATAACTACAGTATAATTTTGTATGCTCTTAAAGTGCTCTTAAAACTTCATTTTCGAAAACATTTTTGGAGACTTGCATCGATACTCTTACCTCCGCTTTTCATTTGACGTAACGATAGACATATTTAAAATTGTTGTTTTCATGTCCTGTGACTATTTATGTCTATATTTCCTTCCTTTAAAAAAATGCATTAAAACTTGATATCTAAAACTTAAAGCAAGATGAATAGACTCCGTTTTAAATTCTGCGCTTCACTTCCGAATAATTCGAGATCTGGTACTAGATCTTCCTCCTAGAATAACTTTAGATTGTTAAAAAAAAAAGTGTGTGTTCGTGTAGGGGTGGGGGCTAAGGTTGGTCATATATGACCAACCTTATTGGCTCCCTCCAAAATTTAAACATTTACGTCACAAACGTCACCTTATTGCCACTTTTGCAACTTAGTTCTACGGGATACAGCCCAAACTTATGCAGATGCAACAAGCTTTTTTCTATTTATTCAACGATTATTTGTACTATTTTCGTCATCGATGATAAAAAGGTAGTCAGGGAAGGTTCTTTAAAAGGGCCAGAAAAGTTAGTCTGTAATGACTTTTTTTAATAAGTTGCCGTTTTTTCTTTTCGCTTTGAAAAAGAATAGTTGAATTAAATGCGCCTTTTTTTCCATTAAAAAAAATATTTTATTAATTGAATCTGCAAATTAAATGTAATCATTCTGTAAAGGGGTCCCGGCAGAGTTCTCTAATCGGGCCCCGCATTTGATTAGGCCGGCTCTGCTTCGAACTATATTCCTCGGTTTTCCTCAAACCAAGATCAAATGGCAAGACTCAGCTACTCAACAGTGCCCATCCATCAGCGGCTTCATCAATATCTTCGACTCTACTCAAAAGTAAAAGATTAAAGGCCTTGTCACACGATGCAATGTGGAGCTACTCCAACTTGGAGCAATCAATTTCGACCAACTCCAAGCTTGTTTTCCTACTACGTCATCGTTGCTGTGCAGGGTTGACGTGCAATATCGTCTGCTAGAAAAAAATTTTTATCCCGTTAAGCTGGCCACTCCTGATGGCGCCGATCTGTGACGAAGTTCTGCAGAGCTCTCCTATTGGTCGGAAAAGCAATTCGGCTCAATTTTATCGCTCCGCACGCAAAATCTTGGACTAAATTGGACGAACGTCGGACAATAGAAATGATGACGTCAATGTTGGCCAAATTAGTTGAGGCAAGTTGGTGTTGCCCGGAATTGGAGATAATCGGGGGAAAAGTTGGATCGTGTGACAAGGCCTTAAGGCAGGGATTCAAGTGAAACAGCACTGCGATCGCTTCGAATTCCAATCGCTGCTGGAAATGAATTACATTATCATCAACTTAACTTGGCATGACGTCACTACGGGTGGAGCCAATAAGAGCTCTCAAGCACTCAGCGATCTCCTCTTATTCGCCAAGTAGACTGTGACGTTTTATCTAGCTCGTTTTTCATAGGCAAACGTCACGCTGACGTCACGATGTTTTTATCAAGAAATGTTCTAATGTAATTCATTTCCTGTAGCGATTGTAATTTGCGATGGCCTGTTTCACTTGAATCCCTGCCTAAAAGCGTCCAACTAATTTACTGTCTCCAAAATTATACTACATTTGATTTGACGCAAATGAGGATTTAATCGGCAACGGCTTTGCCCAAGAGAAGCGAAAATAGAGAATTCTAGAAATTTCGATCATCAACTGTAACCGTCACGTTCTTCCTGCTCGGACTGAAAAACGAGAATTGTGCTGAAAAATTTTTAACTTTCTCCAGCGAAATTTTTTATTTATTTTAGCGGTATTATAATCGTTGAAGTTGTAAAAGTATACCTTTAGTTAAACTGCAATCGGAATCGGAAGTTACTAGTAAAAGAACTGCGTAAGTTTTTTTTTCCTTTCAATATTAAGATATAGTGATCTTTGAATATTTTTTCGACTTAAAACTTCAGTCTCTTTAAATGATACTAGCAACTTTTTGAACTTCTGTGTTGCGTAAAACGATTTGTGTCTGTTGGTTGTGCTCTATATTATTCGTATTAGACTCAGTTGTACCAAGTATTGCAATAAAATGTTACTTATCTAAGCTGCTTTTATTTACCTTTACATCAATATTTATTGTGGTGTGATAAGTAAAGTTCCTTTAAAATCTTACTGATCTGCTCTCTTACCGGCGTAATATTATTTTGTTCGCATGACGAAAAGTATGTTGGAATTTAAGATATTTTTCTAAAAGCATCTAGCCTTGACTTGGTTTCTTCAGTTTTCCTGAGTAAAATGTTAATAACTGTAGTGCATGCTTTTTCTCTCATCATTTGTAAAAACCAATTGTAATTTTGTAAAATGAAGTGTTATACACAAGACTAAATTTTAAAAACCTTGTTTTTATGCTATATTTAAGGTACATTTTTTCCAAAAGGAGGCTCCTCTTTTTTGTCTTTGAGAAATTAATGTGTTTGCTGAAAAGTTCTTTTGATATAGTCTTTGTTGTTTTATGATTAGAATATAATTTGCATGAAATGTATGCTCTTTGCCTCCCCAACGCTCAAAATAAATCCCTGACTTGATTTTTCCTCAAGCTAGTAGCCTAAAATACATAAAATAAAAAGACAGAATCAAAGGAAAATCGATTGTTACTGTTCAAACCTTAATTTTACAGAAAAACATCGAAACATTATATCCTCTATTAATCCCAATCTATCCGGTAGTGGGCTATCAGGACGAATCACGAGCTCATCCATATAAAATTAATCAGGGATGAAAATCTTCTGCGGATCCGCGATGTTCCGCGTTTTGTATTTTTTCTTTCTTTCCGCGATCGAAAAACTAATTTTGCATCAAGTTTAGAAAAAAAATAAAAATACACTCATTGTTAAAATGAAGCTTAAAATAAGTTGGTTTATAGTAGTAGAGGTTTAAATTATTTCCAACTTCCAAAATAATGGAAATGTTTTTAGGATGCAGCAGGATTGAAATCTAAAGGATAACCTGCAATTATTGGCGAACTATGTACTCTATTTTGGCATGCGGCCAAAAACATCAGTTTGATTTGTAGGAGGTAGAAATTAAGAAAGTTCAGCTAAAATATTCGAGATCTTTGCCAAAAAATTGAGAAAATTATTTTGATCTTTAAAATTTATCAAAATAACTAAAGACTATGCAATGCTAATTAGAAAATTTCGCAGAATATGGAAAAAAAAATCTATCCGAATTTTAAGTCGCTCAATTTTTCCTCTTTTTTGACTTTGAGCTGTTTTCATGCCTTATTAATGAAAAAATGTGTATGCCTATTTTGCAATGTTTGCTTCAGTGCTTTTTATTGTATGTATGTTTCAAGTGAAATGAACAAGATTTTTCCTCTTTTTTGACTTTGAGCTGTTTTCATCCCTTATTAATGAAAAAATGTGTATGCATATTTTGCAATGTTTGCTTCAATGCTTTTTATTGTATGTATGTTTCAAGTGAAATGAACAAGATTATTTTCTCCTTAATGCAGGGTGATGACTTCTGAGAGTGCAAAGCAACTTCAATGCTATAACAGATCTTGTGGTCAAGTATTTGATCCTGATAAAAATACTCCTGGTAAGAATATTTAATATATCAAAATCAAAACAACAACATTGGGTCATACTGTGGTAACTCAGGTTACATTTGATACACTTGTGCCTGGTTTAACACCAGTGCTCGAAATTAGCGGTCGTTAGTCGTATTTTGCAACTTTAAATTTCGTTTTGACGACCGCGATTTTGAAACTGGTCGTCACTTTGACGCCTAACTTTTGCTTCCCTGCCCTTTGCCTCCCCCCCTCAAGGTTAGTTTTCAGAACATCAACCTCACAATAGCAGCAGAAAAGCGTCCTGCTATTATGGCAGAATCAGCCCTGGGCAGGATAACCAGTATCTCCCCTTTCCTCCCCCCAAAGACATCACCAGCACATGCTGTGCCTTTTGTTCCTTTTGCACCAGTTTCCCCTTAATCCTTTCTTCCCCTCCCTCTCCTGGAAATCGCTATTCTGTACTGGTTAATGGAGCTGCAGGTAGAGATAAAGGTTTGGCAAACACCAAACACATACAAAAGAAAAAAATCTCCAACTGTTCAAGCTTTTTTGAAAGTTTAAACTGCTTAGTAAAAGAATTATCTCTCATCACACATTGATATAATTGATGACTTTGACGTGTTTTGCGCTGAAATTTTGCAGTTTGACTTTTTTTAATGCTCAATCTGATTTTCTTATGCAATTTTTAATTAAATCGCCGTAATCGATGCTTCTGAGATTTTTTTTTACTGTTTGCGTGCAAATGGCAATTATACAAAAAAAAACGCTGTAGATTAATTGGTTTTTGTCCGATTTCTTATGTTGCACGTGGGAAAAAGGCTTAGTTCATTGCAGTTGTGCAGCAATCTTTTATCATCTGTTTCTCGTTTGTATCTCTTCTAATAATTTCTTAAATTTCATTACGTGCAAAGCCTATTCTACTAAAATACAAGGATATTTTTTGCACCCCTTGTCTTTTAAGCGCCCCCCCCCCCCCCCGCAAAAAAAGTTGGAATCAAAATTGGTTCTTGCAGTCCAAAACTTCTGCTGTCATGTATAATATTCTTCAATCTGTTTTATGTTGAGCATTTATTTAACCTGTCCATATTTTTAGCTCAACAGTACTTGAAAATTTGTATCAAAATATGAAGAAAAATAAAAATATAAAAACATTTTATCAAAAATCTGTTTTTAGCCCTTTCTTCCCCCTCTGAATGCCATTCTGGGTGTTTCAAGTGAAAAAATATGTTCACATGTTTATTATATTTGTAAAAAAATCAACAATTGATCCTCAAAGAATAATCCAACATCAAAGAAAAAAAACTTAGTCGTATAAAACCCAAACCCAGTGTAGAAAATTATTGAAAAGTGAAGACTGCAGAAAAAAGGTAAAATACAACCAAGTTTATTAGCAAAAAAGTATAATCATTCTTTTCTTTTTTTTTTTAGAGAAAGAGAGGGGGTATTCGGGGGGGGGGGAGTAAAGGGGTATTCTTTTTATTAAATTCCAATATAGTAATAGCCACATAGCATTCGTATTTGAGATCCTTAAAATTCGAATTTTCATGCCTATTATATTATTTATATAAATCTTAACAAAATTTATGCACCTAATCAACCTAATTTGGAAATTGCAACCAAGGAAATTATTTTGGCAACTAAGAAAAAAATATCAGGTGCCATTGGCACCTAACTGACTAATACTAATTTCGACCTCTGTTTAACACTTATTCTAATGAAAAAAAAAAAATGTTTTAGAAAGGTTATTGATTTTTTTTTTTTTTATTTCTAAACTACTACTTTTAACTTATTTAGGAAATGCAAAATATGTTGATACATGTAATAATTATTAACCAATAAATTAATTACTTTTGGTAACCACGATTACCTAAAACAGACATCTGACATACTTAGTTCATTAAGAACTTGAAATTCTGCTCTTGTTAAAATTTTGATTGATCAATCAAAAGGGACCAAATATAGTCTAAAGCTATGTTTTAGAGCTGAATGAATTTAGAGCAGAATGTTTACACGTCTCTTTATTTATGCCCAAAAATTACTTATTATCCTTCCCTTTTTGGGAAAGACCTCCCTTCCCCTCGATAAAAAAAATATTCAAACAAGAGATAAAATGTGCCTGCCCTTGGATGGAATACAGGTATCATAAATGTGTTAAGATGAACAAAAGGTTTTTGTTGTGTAAAATAATCAAGACTTATATATCAGCAGTTTTCATTTTTCAAATGCACATTTTTTTTTTTTTTTTTTTTGCTTAACAAATGTAACTCATCCCAAAGATAAACCGTTAAAGTCAAGAAACTTGGGAATTTTTTGATTATTCAAGTTTAATTTCTGTACTAAATTGCTTAGACATAGATTTTGAACGTAATTAATAAAACCACTCATTTAAACAAAACTACTCTAAAATTTGGATTTAAGTTTTAATATTTCTAACTTTTTTTCACTCCATAACAAGTTAATTTAAAAGAATGTGAATTACTTTTTATTAAATTTATTAATTTAATTTTTATTAAACTTGATTGATAAGATAACTAATTGATAGTTATATAAACATTTAAACAAATCTACTTTAAAAGCTGGATTTAAGTTTTAATATTTAACTTTTTTACGGCAAAACAAGTTAGTTTAAAAGAATGAGAAATAATTATCATTAAATTTATTAATTTAATGCTTATTAAACTTTATTGATAAGATGCACAAATATATATTTAATATTTTTTAGGATGAGAAACCTTATATGTTTATAAAAAATCTCAGTAACAACTGTATTTGAGTTTTAGACAGGTTTTCGACGTTTTAGACAGGTTTTCGACGTTTTTGACAGGTTTTCGACATGTCATGCTAAAAACCCAACCCTGTCCCTAGGCACTTAAGTTCATGTCATTTCTGGTAATTTTTTCTTAGATTTGATTGTTGGCTTTGTTTTGAAAAAAGAAAAACATATATTTCATGTGTTAGCTATTTTTCATCTTGATTTCTCATGCTTTAAATTAGTGCAATACTAGATGATGGTTTTGAAATTTTATCAACATTAATTGTGTTTTTTAAATTACTGATTAGTACCTTTGTTGTAAAGTTAACTGATACTGTGTAGAAAAATTCATGTTTATGTTCTCTTGATACTTAATATTGTTTTTCTTTCTTAGAATCGTGTTTGCACCATGTCGGTGTACCTGTTTTTCATGATGCGTATAAAAAATGGTCTTGCTGTGAGAAGAAAACGACTGATTTTACTGAATTTTTAAATATTAAAGTAAGTTTTTGCTATAATTTATCTCGAGCAATGTGTTTTTAAGAATGTTTAATTTATTATTACAACTTCTGAAAATTACTGCTTGAGGAAAAGTGCCTTCTATTTATCATAGATGGTAGACCATGAATTGAAAAATCTGTAGCCTCTTTTAACATGGTAAACTAAACCCCACAAGCTATTGGAAAAATAGATTGAAAATTAAAGACAAAATTAAAATAGCAGTATTGAAGATTTTTATTTTGCTTCTGCCCAGCTTCTACCAAAAACTTAGAGAGTTATGCAACTATTATAATCATGTTGGTTCATTTGTTAAAGCCTATAAATTTTGCAGTAAATTATAAAAATTTCCATCTACATAGCTGTTTCAGGAAAAAATAACACTTAAATTGCACTAAAATATTGATACAGTGAAGCCGGGGTAACTCAATTACCCTGCTTAGTCGACAATTTTTTTTCAATGGTTGGCTGAATGTAATTTCAGTCTCTCCAGCTTCACACACATTTACATGAACCACTAAGTCAACCCCCAGATACTATTCTAGGCAACTATTGATTCCAATATTCTTTCTCGTTGACCATTTCTGAGAATTTTACATTGAGGTTTCAGTTTCAGAGTCAATCAATTCTTTTCTGACAAAAATTCTTTTAGGGAAGATTCCTCCCTGAGTCTAGGAAGAGATTAAAGGAAAAACATGTCCAGAGAATTCGCAAAAAGAAAAAAAAGGCACCATGACACATGCTTTTCAAATACCTGTGAGCAGTCCTTTTTTCTTTAATCTGTCAGACAAAAAACTTTTATCTGTTAATTAAACATCATAGGTTATTTCTGAGTGAGGTATTCAAATTAATGCTATTTATTTTAGATTCGTAACTTTCGAAGAGAAGTCATTGATCATATTGTGCACCGAGAGTGAAAGGGGGCATCTTTAATACTAATCTAATTTAAAAAGTCCCTTCCATTATTGGTGTTCGATATCTGCTTTAGAAAGATTAAGGCGCAGTATCTGCAAATTCTTTGTTATGAATTTTTTTGCATTTTTGTCATCTATTGTATGGGTGAATATCAGGAAAAGTGCCAATTTGACCATTTAAATTTTCAATTTTTAAAGATACTCAGAAAATAAAATTAATAGGGTATTTCAAATACACATTAGTAACTTTTTTTTTTAAAATTAGGGGCATGGTCAAGGTGAACATTTACCTACATTTTAGGGGGGGGGGGGTCTCTGAGCGTTACCGACATAAGAATGCTACCGAACTGACAAATATTGCAGATTTCACACTTAGTGTACAAAAGTAAACACTTTCACTACCTTTTATGTTTGAAAATAAAATAATTATCACAAGATATAATAATATTTACACAGCCTGAACGCTTTTTTGTTTTCTTGAATAAAATTCGAGACTAAGTAAAAGTTAGTTAAAGTTTAAATAAGTGCAACAAAGTCTTTTTCAAACAGATAAACAGGTTAATAGTTAAATCAAAATAAAATAAAATTCTTAACGCAATCTTAAAAAACGAAATTAATTCAAGACAGTCAGAGTTTGGCGGGGGAGGGAGATTTGAATTAAATTGTTCGTAAGTTTTCCATTTTTAAACAAAATTATATTTTTGGGTGCAATAGTTACGAACGAAGGTCTGAATATAAAGAAAAGAGTTAAAGAAAAAATGGTGAAAAATGGCAATTTTGTTTGAAAACTCAAATTTGGCAGAAAAATTAATGTTTTTGAAGCATTAAAAAAAACTGCTTCCAATAATGGGAAAATTTATCAGGAAAAACGATGCACTTGAAATTATCTTTGTACTTTAAAACTCAACTCAACAAACTCATAACACGAAAAAAGAATAGCTGAAATACGTCGGTAACGCACGAATCAGTTTCGTAACAAATATCTTCTACTTCGACTCTGCCGACATGACAAGATTCCCGCAATATGATAGCTGAACATCCCTAGTTGAAGATTCGAGAATAACAACACCTACTTATGTCCACGGCAATAGGTTTCTTTTCCATTATGCAAAAATAGATTGAAAAATTAATTTATTTTGTGTCTTAATTTCTGCTGCCGATGTGACACTTCATTTGGTAGAAACGGAAAAGTCAAGCTTGAACGAATCTTACCTGTAATTCAATACAACTGAAAGGAAAACTTTCAATCGAAACTTAAACATCATATATTAGAGCTTCACCCAGCGCACTTTTTAATACTAAAAAATGAAATTATCATCGCAGAAGTTGGTGCTCTCGTCATGTTATGAAAACTTGTGACAAGCAGAAATTTCATTTTTTTATCAATATAAATTCCTTTTATCTAAAACACAAGAGTTAATCTTCATAGACGAACATAAAACACGTCATTTCCTTCATTATATGCTTCTGCTGCGATGGTTTACAATCCGCAGGATTTTTTTTTTAAAATTGCGATTCGAATGTATGACGTGCTGCCGACATGACATTGAAGCAATAAAAAGAGTTCTACTGTCACGAATTAAAGCAAAGTCTAAAAATTTTGTTATGGATTGTATGTGCGACGAAGTTTACTGTATGAAAATAGAAACATTTTTGGTTTTTATTTGGAAGTGCTTGGGAAATTCATTTGTGACTTAAATTAGCACTTTTCTTGATAGTCACCCGTATAAGCTTGCTTATTTGGTTTCTGCTAAAAAGAAAGCATAAAAAAGTTTTTAGTGACATGTTTTAGTATTCCCTTGCGGTGTGAAGATCTCACTGTTTTTAAATTTTTTTTTTTTAATTCAAATAAAGAAGTATCATTTCATTTCACACTCTAGGGTCCCCTACCACAGTTTCGTGGTTTAACCGGGATAGGGCCCTGAAGAGCGCTCTGTTCTTAATTTTGAACCAGAACCTAGGGACGAGCAAACCCTAGGCCCAGCACCCCCAGAGGTATCGTTTCACTTGGAGGACTTTGACCACGACATTTTTAACGCCTCCCAGCCATCATTAATCAAGACAATGGATCTTTGATGGGCTGGGATCGAACCCGGGTCCCTCCGGACACGAGTCCGATGCCTTACCGATCGGACCACCACGGCCCTATTGGTAAGGCATCGGACTAAAAAAGTATCAACTATAAAGTTCATTTTTAAATTGCATTCCTACCTTTTGAAGTTTTTCATGCTTGTAATCTAATAACTTAGTAACTTTAGTCATTGCACGTAATGTAGTGAATGAATTTACCACACTAGAAATTAGTTGTGGATCAAACTATATACATAAAAGTCTTAATTTATCATTCTTTTTGATCAGTCTAGAACAATCAACTCAAACTACTATGAATCATGCAAATGAATTTGTCAGTGCCGCTATAAAATAATGTATAGCATGCAACCATGTGTTTAATATTTGCTTTATTTTCCCCTTTGTTCCCTTTAAAATTTATTGTCGCTTTCAGTAACTGTAGAACTTAACTTTTATTATCACCAGAAAAATTCCTTTATCAAAACATCTAATAATTATTTTTATAGGGTTGTACGAGATCGTATCACAGCAATGTAAAACCTCCTGAACCGCCAAAACCTGCAAAAGAGACGTGTGATGAGAAGGTAAATTTTGCATTCTACTCTAGTCCTTTACTAAAATTCTGAATTCAAACTGAATGTAATTTATGTGTGAATTAAATGTTACATCTGATGGCATTTTTGCATTTTATATACTGAAACATTTTTGAGCTGTGTTTTTACCCATTTTTATGCTTTGCTCTTGCATCCGTTACTCTCATATTGAGGCTGCCACACCTACCATGAAATGAAGTCAAATTCATTCCCTCTAAGGGTTTGAGATTTCTTTTATAAAGATGTATAAAAAATCAGATGTTTTATTTTTGTAACATACTTTAAGAGTTTTAAATATTAATCATGTTAGGATCATCAAAGTACACTATGTCTGGAGCAATATGTCAAAGACATGATTTGAGCTATTTTCATAGCAATATAATTTTTAAAATAATAGTTATAGAATGATAAAGTTTTAATACAAATACATGATTCAAAGCATCATTCAATATTTTAGACGCCAGGAAATATATGCTCTAAGTGCAACAAAAAAAGTAACTTTTAATTAGAATTTTCTGAAATAAACCGTTGTGTCATATCACATCACCACTTTTTTTTTAAAATACTGATTGCAGTTTACTAATTTTCTATTTTAACGTCTTATGTAGCCATTTAATGAAGTCCTACAGTAACTTAAAAACTCAAAGATGTAAATATTTTGCAAAAATAATAATGATAATAGATACGTTGAGGTGTTATGGAATAGGTATGAAATGTTTCAAATGAGTTTATGTTCGGTGCTGAAATTGTTTGGGACAAAATGAGGCCCGATGTTAGAAAACCCTAAAATCTATGCAAAGTATATTGAATAATACAAAGTTGGTTTATATTCTCAATGATACTAGCCTGTTCATGCACACTGGAATGTTAAAAATTATGATCATATCAAGGTGTTGTATTTGTTGTTTATGGGTGATAAATTAATTCTGAACACACTTTCAGGTGAATTCAATTCCAAAGCCACTGGAACAGAAGGAAATCGTAGTGAGGCCTGATGTTAATCTACCCACAGTCCCACTTCCTTTCACCATTGGTGCATCCTTAAAACCAATGTTAGAGAAAGTTCAGAAGGAAATTGTGCAAGAAATAGAAGATGGTAAGAGTTAAGAAACTTTTACTTATTCTATCCAATGTGATAAGTATATCTAATAATAAATTTTGACTTCAAATATTTTACTCTTATAAATAAACAGAAGTTATTAGTGAGAAAAGTACAGCATTACTTAAATGTAACTGAACTAGATATGTTATGTATCATCAGTTAACTTTAGTATGTTGCTTACTTAATGCATCTATAGATATCAGCTTATAATAAACAATCAGTATTATATTAGGTGTACTTGTATCATGGTGTGAATGAATCGATGGTACAAATATTTATTGCATGAGTTTATAAAGCTTTACTAACTTTCAAATTTTAGCACATTTTTGATGTATACTACTTAGGAAATAATTTAGGTTAAATTATAATAGCTAGGGGTGCGTAACGGTTCAAGTTCTGATTTTTTTTTATTATTAAATGCAGACTAAAAAATAAATACCTGGATCAGCCTCTTCCCGAACTCCAAACCTTTTAGTGTAAAGTTGTGGGATTATTTTGTGTTTCCAACCTTGCTGTGGATGGAGCTTGAATTGTCTATGTGAAAGCGTACTTCTATACTGTCGTGCCAATCACAAAAGTCGTATCTGCTACGTTTAACAAAATTGAGTTATCGCCACCAGGAGGCTCTTTGTGACGTATTTTACCTAAATACGAAATTGCGTCGCACGGTTTTAAATGCAACATGCCAAATCCAAGAAAATAAATATGACTTTTAACTAAGCCCAGTAGAATCTTATTTCTCAAAGGTATTTTTTGTGACCATGCGGTAGATTAACTGGGGTGAAGGAGAACGTGAAATCAAACTTAAATGCATTATTTATTTTGTCCGTGTGATTTTCCTAAAAATCACTTTCTATTCTCTAACTCTTGCCAAGATCAATTCTTTTTTATTTAACCCGGTAACGATTATTGATGACTATAAAAATACTAATGAAGCAATAAATTCCATACTTACTCAAAAGAAGCCTTGATTAAAAACTTTCATGATGATTACTATTAATATTGTTGTTGCAAGGCAACACATTTTTCCAACAATGGATTGAAAATTTAATCCTTTAATGGGGAAATTAAATGAAATTCACTGTTTCCCATAATAACTTTTTTAAACGAAGTTTTTTAGAAACAAATTATAGCCTATCCTGATTTCTGTTATGGTAGCTATCTATGGTAAAAAAAATGGTTAAAATCGGTCCAGTAGTTTTGAAGATTACACCGGACATACATACAAAAATAGTCTTTTATATATATAGATTTGAGAACGGGAAATATATTTTTTAAAAGATTCTGAAAAAGTATCATCTGAATCAAATACCTGGTGGCGCCAAACTTCAAAGAGTTTTATCCGAGTTTGAGCTTGACTGCAGGTACCACTTTTGCGATTAACACGGCAGTAGAATGAATGAATGAATGAAGTGAAAAGGGGGCGCTCCCAAGGCAGCGCAAGCACTGCGACCACAGGTCTATTGTACTATCCCCATTAGAACCCTACAAGAGCCCAATAGCTGAAATGAATTTAAGCAGATGTCTAACAGGAATGCTAGACAGTTCATAGGGATCTAAACAATGGTACCCCAAATTTTCAGTATAATAATACTCATAAAAGGAAATCCTTTCATTATACTAGTTAAGGATTCCGGGCTGTTGTGCCGTGGTCTGAATGGCTTTAATCCATACGTTTCGATCGCAACTGCGGCGGTCATCTTCAGTGGGTGTCGTTGATTAATTTGGCGACTGATGCGAAATTTCGAACTGTTGCAAGATTTTACATTGAAAACGCAGCGCCCTCTACCTTCCGGCTCGGGATTGACAGATGACTGGATGCCAAAGCTTGTTAACTTTTACTTCTTTCTTGTTAAAATTATTTGGGTGTTTGAAAATTTCAATGGCCTCTCTATTCAATCTGGGGGAAAAATTTGAAGTCCGTGAAATTATTACCCAAATAATTTTAACAAGAAGGAGGAAGAAGTAAAAGTTAACAAGCTTTGGCATCCAGTCATCTATCAATCCCGAGCCGGAAGGTAGAGGGCGCTGCGTTTTCAATTTAAAATCTTGCAGCAGTTCGAAATTTCGTATCAGTCGCCAAATTAATCAACGACACCCACTGAAGATGACTGCCGCAGTTGTGATCGAAACGTATGGATTAAAGCCATTCAGACCATGGCACAACAGCCCGGAATCCTTAACTAGTATTTACTCCGGCCGTGAAAGCCTTCATTCTTACTTTAAATCCTTTCATTCTTTTTAATACTCATGAAATGCCGGAAAAGTTTCTTCATGAAGGTGTACATTGCCAGAGCCATTTTTAAAATTGTTCAATACTATTAATTTTTTTATTTCTGAAAGTTCAAAAATGTTTTTACTTGTGCTTTATTTTAGTTTCTTTGAAGATGTTTATATCCTGACACATTTGATGCAATTAATGTGAGTCTTTAAAATGAAAAAGTGACATTACTAACCACAAATTTTGAGTAAAAATGTTATCTTTTTTTCTTCCTAGAAAATGATGCTGTGATAAAGATAGATACTCCATGTCATAACAAAGGTTGTCGACAGGTATGAAAGTTTTAATTATGTACTTTTAAGACATTTTGAAAATTTTCTCCTAACTGTATTTGATAAAAGAGTGAAACATTGTTCTCTTTACCCTTGTTTAGATTACTATCGTAAATAAAATTCCTTTCACTCCTAGGAAATGTAAACACAAAATACATACATCAATGTTTTTAAAGAAAGAGGTTTTGGAAATTTGATGTATTGTTTTATTCTGACTTATGAAAATTTAGTCTTTGAAATGATTTGCTTGTGTTATTAAAGTACTAAATACAGTTTATAATAGTGAGATGTTTCATTTTTCTTTTTGGGACTGCAGTAAATTAATTCTAGCATTTAAAACTAAGTCATGTGACATGTATAATAATATTATGCTATTAAAATAATTAAAGAATTGTTAAAACAACATCTGACTGCAGAGAATTTGTAGAAAACATAAACCCTATTCTAAAATTGAAGAAATAAAATGACACTGCACACAACAATAAAAGTATGTTATGTATGAAAAAGTTTTGTTAATTTATTTATTTATTTTTATTTATTTATTATTATTTTTTTTTTTTGTTTTTTTTTTAATTTTCATAAAGCAAAAATGTCCCTTCCCTAAAGCATGAAAAAAGATGAACTAAGTCTTCAAAATGTATTTAAGAGCAAGTGTAAGTCTACAATAACTTTGTTTCAGTATCAAGTGAAAAATAGAAAATTTGACAGTAAAAGTATCCCTCCCTGCCTAATAACTTTTTAATGAATACTTCTATTTGAATCAAATTGTTTTGATTTTAATACTTGCAAGTTGTTGACCAGGACACCTGATTCTCATGTTTCCATTTTTTTTTTTTTTTTTTTTTTTTTTTTTTTTGTTTAGCAGGATTTGAAGCATGGACTCAAATTAGACATTAAAGTCAGCAGAGAAATTTGCATGCTACATTAATCCTTATCTAAAAAGTGAATCTGTTACCTTAAACAAACTATAGCGGAAAGATCTTTTTTATGTAGAAAATTTACAAAAAAAGTATATTTTGATGTAGCTGCCTTTTATTTCTTTTCAATTAATAAATTTTCTAAACATTAACGTGTATGGGAGGAATGCACCTCCACCCCTATGAAAGATCTGTGAAATAAAGTAATTTTTAACTCATAAAACTGCCTAAACAAATTCCATCGCACATCACAGACATGAGTTCCAGAACTGTTCTTGTTTGGAAGAACTCTAAATGCTTTATCAATGACTTTTTTTTTCTTTCATCTTGCTCTATTTGGAAGTCTTAGCATTTTCTCTCTTGTGAGGTTATCTCAGTATACTTATCCTTTTCCGCCTTTCGAGTCTAAGTAGCATTTACTATATCTTGTTGGCTTGCTGAATATATATATTTTCTCTTGTCAGATTTTCCTGATTAATCCTCAATACTGTATGTTTCTAAAACTGTTTTAGCTTAACTAAAATATTGCGTTTAGATGTTCTACATAATATTACAGCCCCTTTCTTTGATTATTCCATTTTACTTCGTGTTGATTATCTATATATTTATTTATTATTTTAAACTACTGTTCATGACACAATTGCATTAATATAAGCTTCATCAAAGCAACATCTATTTGTATTTTGCAATATTGTTCTGTGTAGTACCGTAAAGTTGGGTGACTTGGACCCTAGGGGGTTACTTGAGCCCATTACAGTAAAATGATAAAATCTAGGTTTGGTACTTACTAGTTGAAGACTTGCATGTAGTTCCTCGTTTCTCTGCTAGGTAGAAGCACTCTGCAATCTCTAACGCTAGTACCAAACCCAGATTTTATCATTTTAATGTGGGCTCAAGTAACCCCCTTGAGGGTCCAAATAACCCGACTTTACGGTTCTGATTAAGTACTGCAAAATAAGTCATTGCTTTCTATTGCTTGTATCTGTAAAAACAAGCGACCATTGAGTTAGAACCTAAATGCAAAATCCAGATAAACTGAAAGCCATTTAATTTGTTGATCATGTGCTGACTTTCAATTTTTGATCTTGCATGCTTTGATTTAACTTTCAATGTCATTTAATTGCAAAGATCTTAATGAAAAAAGCAAAAAGAGCCTAATTTATGAAAGGATTTTAGTATATTTAGTTCCTTAGAATATTTTTGTACCTCCCAATTCCCTTTATGATTGTTGTTGTTTCTAATCTCCCATCTTGTCTGACGGAGTCAGACTAGATCAATGAATCCGCTGACATTAATGAAATCCGATACCAAAAGGGGAGTAGTATGGATATCCTCCCAGTTCAAACCCAAACAGTCCAAGATGTGTTGAGACCTGGTTCATAGTGGCACTTAGAGCAGAGAGGGTAAGTCTTACTGCCCTCAGAATATTTAAGGCCTTTTATGTGACCACTGGCAAGTTGGGACAGACAAGTGTTGGACTGCCTGTCGCATGGGAGGGATAAAGATAATCCCATTTTTTTTTTCCTTTGTACCAGCAATGGGAGGGGGGAATTAACCACTTCTCCTTATTTTGGGCCTTTTTCCTCGAAAACAACACAAAAGATGTAAGCTCTAAAGTAGAGGGAATGGGATTGTTTTCTCAGAAACTGATTCCTATGAATCAATTTCTGACTGTAAAAATAAGCTTTCAGAAAAAATCTGCAAGTTTATTTTGCTGTCTTTAATGTAAACAAAATCATTAGTTTCTCTTATTATAACTGTTTGCAAATATTTAAATGCATCATTTAATGCTGAATTAATAATTTATCTTATTTACTATTTTGGAGTTATTTGGTTTTACAAGAGCATAGTAATTTTCATAATATTTAATTTTTCTTCCATAAAGAAATGATCATTTTTATCAGCATAATTTTTCAAACCAGCCTTGTTTTCTTTTTCCACTTTGAAAAAAAAGCCAGACAGACTCTTCATTATTGTGTTCAAGAGAAAGGTTCTTAATTTTATTTCAGGTGTACAAAGGTGAACACAGCAACTCTGAAACCTGTTTGCATCATTCTGGAATACCGATTTTTCATGAAGGGTGAGTACTTATTAAGTAAAAATGTAATTTGACATTGCTTAGGAAACTGTCCTTGGTGGAAACTTCCTATAACTTAAAGCTTTCAGCCAGTCCCTTGGGCCTACGAGTTATTGAGACTTGACTGTATTTGTTTTGAAAGCTGACAAAAGATTTTAGATTAATTAGCAGTTGTTTTATTTTAGCACAGTAGTACCTCAGTCAACTGAACTGAGATACTAAATCACTTCAGTCAACTGAGTCTGTAATAATCTGTTTTTTTCATTACTTTAATCAAAACTCAACAAACTAATGTGTTTTCGCTATTTTTTTGGGAATTGGACACTCAATTTTATTGGAGTATTGATTATCTTCTTCTGAACAGTCTTTAAACAAAAGTGAAACATTCTATTTTTTTTCTAAATTTGCAGCTACCCAGTGTATATAGTTTGCTACTTTAAAATAGATGTATCAAGGTCACAAATTTCGCTTCATCTCCATTTAGGGCGCTTTTCCACTTACCGACACGGCAACGATAAATCGTAAGCGATTGTCGTCATCCGACATTGGAACGCGGAAAATGTATTAAAATATGCTATGCGCTTTTCCATCTCCCGATTCCAGGATGATTCTGCCGTCTCCGACCGAACGCTGTCGTTTGTCGTCCCATTCGTGTCGGGTGGCATCCGTCTCGCCTTTAAAATCGGGACTATATTCATCCATCTGTTTACTTTCTTCGAACTATAGCAATGGCGTTTAAATTCGACATCTCTGTATTAATAAATATAAGCTTCAATTTGCAGACAATAAACAAAAGATGTAGCAATAAAACAATTTTATTCAGTTTATTTGGTATTTTGTTTCATTATTGTTGCTTAGACGTTTTTTAATGCTACAAAAAAACTCAAATTTTCATTCTGATAATGTTGCCACCTCCAAGCGATAAATGGCGAATCTATTCGCCCAGAAGTGATGGTGTCAACGAAGAGAAGATTGACAACGAAATATATTTATTAACGAATTCTTTTCATTATAACGAAATGGGGATATACTCGCTTAGTACTAAAGAGCACTACAATTACAAAAACAAAACAAAAGAACAATATTGCGACAACCAACGATATCATGGCGAACTGTGGACTTAATTTAAAAAAGTTCTATGGCAATCTTTTGGGAGTATTAGCGCTCTTGGAGATTAGATCCGCCATTTATCACTGTGATTCCAGCAGATAGTATGCACTTTGTTCTTACCAGGAAAGTACGCGATCATGGAATAATGAATTTTTTTTTAATGCGTACCAATCGAAAGAGCATTGTAAAACATGTTTCTGGACGCACGCGTTTTTGCCCTCGCGCCCCTGTTATCGAAATATAAGGTCCTAAAGTCAGCTAATTTTTTTTTGAAAAATCGCCAATTTTAGCGAGTTATAATGAAACTGGAAGCTGTGGTGCGATTACACTATTTGCATCCAACGGAAAACTTGATTCCCATTTTTGGTCATCTGCAAAGCTTTTGAAAGACTTCTTTACAATAATCTTTTACTTTACCTGTGCGAGTTAAAGCAAAAAGCTACTATCAAGCCTATGACATGGAAAGCAGAGAGCTTTTTAAAGAGGAAAAACAATTTTAAACAACACATCAAAATTAAATTGTATCGTACTATTTGCGATTAAAGCAGGTCCCTTGTTTAAGGGGAGTCCCCCTTGTTAAGGGGCCCTTGTCAACAGGAGGTGACAACTGAACCTCCTGTTTTTTCAATTATTTTTTTTTAAGTGTTCGTACAATTCTGTAGCATGGAAGGGGGGGGGGTATATTTAAGGTTTTTAATTGTAAAAATTGCAAATATAAATTTTTTCAAACCACTTTTCTTTTGGTGGGTCCCCTATAACTCAGAGTGAGTTCCCCTAAACATTTTTGTCAATTGCATCACTGGGTATGTAAGAATGGTCTTTCAAAAAAAGAAATGCTCAAAATTTGATGAAAATGTGTTCAAATAAAAAATCAAACAGGAATGAGGTGTTTTCTCTGAGATATTTCGAAAAAAAAATGTTCGCTCGAATCGAACTTGCTCCTTCAAAAGTTATAAGTGAGGACAGGGAGAAAAATTGGAAATTTGAAATTGAATGAAATATTATTCAAATCAAAAAGTCGAGTATGGGAGTGTATTGTCCTCACTGAGCTCTTTCGATTAAAAAAATAATCGAATTGGACTATGCACTCAAAAGTTATTTCGGGGGGGGGGGGGGCAGAAAAACTGACCAATAGACAGACTGACAGGTACACAGTTTCCGCAGCTCAAAATCCGACTTTCCTATTTTAAATTTTTCTGTGTATTTAATTATTTTTATTAAGTTGTGCTTTTTCTTCGCTTGAGCGTTTTTATTTTTTTTCCTGTGCATCAGGCCTTCTTTCATGATTTTTTTTCACCTATTTTCTACTTTTACAGAGCTAAAACTTGTATTAACTTTAAGCTAAAACTTGTATTGATTTACAATTTTGTTAGTCTTTTCCTACCCGTTGAACATATAGCAGAACTAGTAAAAGATATTCTAGTGTTTTTAAACAGTACGAAATTAACATGCAATATGTTTTACATTTACGTTACAGAGAATTTTCGCTACAGTGACCAATTTGTTTGAACGGCAGGGTTTTTTACAATGAATGCCAACTCTATTAGTATATTTTAAGAATGGAAATAATTATTTCCCTCTATACCATTGATATAATTTCCGACATGGATATAATTTTGCAGCTATTGATATTTACTAATTCGTTTTCTTTTAAAAATTATTTATTTTTCTTGATTTCAATTAAAAAAAATAAATGTTTTTGCTCAGAGTTAGCAGATAGTGTAACTTCTTGTATCGATTTTTTTTTCAATAAGAACTGATATCATAATCCATGACAATTTAATTTCTACTCCAAAGATTATTTCTTTCATTTTTTGTACATGAGCTCATATTAGCTGCTTTCATACTTATTTAATTATCCCGAATTATTCATTTAGAAACACGTGCAATATATTTTAACGTATAATAATTAATACATACAACTTAGTTCAGTAAAAAAACTTCAAATAACTAAAATTCTAAAATGTACTGTTATCAATCGTGAAAATATAAAACTTTAACTTCTTTGTAAAGTTTTTGCTCCTCTGGATAAAGCTCTCAGCTTTCCACATCATAGTCTTGACCAGCATTCTTTATTTTAGCTCATACAAGTAAAGGGTTAACGTAAAACATCTTTTACTTTATTTGCGAATGACCAAACATGAAAACGATGCGATACCAAGCAAGCAGCGGAAGGGAGAATCTGGAGCTAGCTTCAATTTCTTGCCAAGTCTTCAAATTTGGCTCATTTTTGGCCGACTTTAAGACCCCTTATCTCGAAAACGAGGGGACGAGGGCACTTGATCTTTGGGTCAAAGACATGTCTCAGTATGCTCTTTCGAATGGTACCATTTTTAACTTTTTTCATTATTACTTAAGTCGAGTACTTTCCTGGTTAGTAAACAAGGTGAGAATGTAATTAAGTTGTGAATATCATGCACTCAATATCGTATTTTCATTTGTTTTCTTTTTCTGGAGTAAAGTAAATATAAGTCGTAATCTGATAAATGCATGAGCAATAATAATATACGTGTGAGCACAGTGCTATCTCGAAATTAAATGCGGTGGAAAATGACCTGTTCGGAGAAATGATATCGTTTGAGCAGAAAAACAGTGCTATAAACGACACGACTTATCGTTGCAGTATTACCGTCGTTGCCGTGTCGCCAAGTGGAAAAGCTCGATTAAACCACACGCAATAAAATAAATGAATTGCGTTTGCAGTTTTCATGGAGACAACTCAAAATTTGGGACCTTTGTGTGCTTATTTAAAAGTAGCAGACTATAGTACTCAGTTGTTGGTATGACATTCTAAAATATACTGTCGTCCCCGCTTAATCGGGTAACGGATAAACAAATACCGCGCTTATATGAATAAAATATCTCAGAACCGATGCCATAGACGTAATGTTAAAGATCCTTGCTTAATCAAAAACTCCGTTTAATCGAACAATATTTCTTGGAACCGACAGTATTCGTTGAAGTAGGGCCGACAGTATTACCATAATTATAAACGAATTCGTTCAGTAAATGTCACAAAAGTCTAGACATAATTTAATAAACTTGAAGCTTTATCATTTTCAAGGGTGGATCCAGAAATGTTCCAAGGGAGGGGCGATTGATTTTTTTTTCTTGCTTACCCATTTTTTTCGCCATGCATCCTTGTTAACACATGTTGATTACAAACATTTAGGTCTTCCATTTCGAAAAATTTCCAGATCAGAGCCCCGAAACCTCGCACCCTTTCCCTTAATGTCATCAAAGATCAACAAAAATTGTCTTTTTTGAACTTCAAAACCTAAAAACTGGCGGAGAAGAGTCCCTTGTATCCGCCCTTGATCATTTTATTAATGATACAGTCAATTGTATTTTTGCTCTTGGTACTCTATACATAATATGTAGTTTTTAAAACAAATTTCTTAACAAAATAATACTTGTCTTTCATATTTCTTATTCTTTTCATCCTTTTTGTAATTTCTTTTTTTCTGCTTCAGAATGAAATATTGGTCATGCTGTGTTAAGCGGACTACAGACTTTGATAGTTTCCTGGAACAAGTTGGATGCACGACTGGAAAACATAAATGGGTGAAGGATAAGGTAAGTTCGAACAGGGTTCGTATGCTACATACAAACTCCTGTTTTTAGAAAAGGAAAATGAGGGCTGTTAAAATTCCTAAATTTTGCTATTACCTTCTCTCAACTCATATTTTTTATTCTGTGAATATATGGCTTTGAAAGTTTTCTTCTATCTCTAATCTGACCAGGGTTGGGTTTTTGACGTCAAAAACCAGTTTTTGACATGACATGTCAAAAACGTCAAAAACCTGTCTAAAACTCAAATACAGTGGTTATTGAGATTTTTTATAAACATATAAGGCTTCTCATCCTGAAAAATATTAAATAAATATTTGTGCATCTTATCAAGTTTAATAAACATTAAATTAATAAATTTAATGAAAATTATTTCTCATTCTTTTAAACTAACTTGTTTTGCCGTAAAAAAAGTTAAATAATAAAACTTAAATCCAGCTTTTAAAGTAGTTTTGTTTAAATGTTTAAATAACTATCAATTAGTTATCTTATCAATCAAGTTTAATAAAAATTAAATTAATAAATTTAATGAAAATTAATTCACATTCTTTTAAATTAACTTGTTATGGAGTGAAAAAAAGTTAGAAATATTAAAACTTAAATCCAAATTTTAGAGTAGTTTTGTTTAAATGTTTAAATAACTATCAATTAGTTATCTTATCAATCAAGTTTATTCAAAATTAAATTAATAAATTTAATGAAAATTAATTCGCATTCTTTTAAATTAACTTGTTATGCCATGAAAAGATATAAAAGCATTAAAAAGTTAAATCCAGTTTTTAAAGTAGTTTTATTTAAATGTTTTAATAACTATTAATTAGCTATTTTATCAATCTAAAAATATTTACATCAGAATTTAAAAAGATTTTTTTTTCTTTTGAGTAAAAGCAAAACTAAATTAATTAGTACTCAGTGTACAAGTCTGCTAAATATTTTTGATCAAACTATTTTATTTATTTGTTAAATTTTGTTAGTTCAAATTAAAATTTAAAAAAATCACTTGTAAAAATTTAGCTCCTTGATGTTTGGAGGAACAGAGGCAGCACTTTCAGGTACTGGGTTTTTCATTTTCTGTCAAGAATGTGTGCCTGAAATTTTAATTTCATGCTTTTTTCTGCAGACCGTGTATAGAAAAAATAAACAAATATTCCTTTCATAGACCTGTATGAAACAGTTTTAATTTTGGGATCAGTTTTTTAAAAGAGGTCACGTGTCTCCACACTCATAGCGCTTGGAAGTACTTGCAGAGCAGTTTTGGTCAAATGATTTTATGTTGCAGAACATCCCAAAGTATTCTGCTTTGGGGACGTTTATCTACCTATATGTTTACTTCATCAATAAATTTTGTTTATTTTTTCAGAATATTGAAAATGTCACTAAATGCAGGTATGATTGGCATCAAACAGGCAACTCTGTCGTCATTTCCGTGTATTCTAAATGCCCCCTGCCGGAAATGTCATTTGTGAAAGCGAACCCCGTGAAATTACACATTCATATAGTATTTGGAAAAGAAAGGAATATATTTGATGAAGAAATAGTTTTATTTGGAGTAAGTATATATCTTATTTCACAATTATTTCTTTAAGCACTCGGACAAATGTGACTGAATAATGAATAAGGTGTAAGTTGTCGTACTTCTGTTGAAAGTAGCTCTCCATGGTGTCGATCCACCTGTAACAGTGAAGAACTTTTTAATTCTTCAAGAAAAGATAGAATTCATAACTGCTCTTTTTTTTTTTCCCCCACAGAAAAAGGGAAAAGTTTTAAAATGTTAAAGGAGAGGTTTCTGTTTTGTATAGCATGCATTTGAAGTTTATTTTATTTTTTTAAATGTCTTATTGTAACTCCCTCTTAAGTTATGAGGTGTATATATTTTCTTTGTTCAGCTGCTAAGAATGATTTAAAGCGCTTTTATATTTTTTTGGGTGACTGATATTGAAATTCTGTAAGTGTGAAAAAGTTAGAATAACAATATACATGTAATTTGATAATTAATTTAAATAAATATGGGAAATGTGGAGAAGTAGGATATCTCCTAAACTGTTAGTCCTACAGAGCATCACTTGAGCTTAAATTGTAGAATATTTGATGCACTTTAAAGCAGTTATTCACAGTTATAATCAAAAATTGCATAGTTTAGGAACTAGGGTAAGTACTCCAGTAGTCGGCCATTTAAGAGATCTTTTGTGGATCTTAGCTAACCTAGAACTTTCAGCTATCAATACAGCAAAAAAAACAAGGTAAAACTTTAGAATGAACCTTTCTGATAGTGAATCACCTACTTGTTTCAAAAATTTAAAATAAAATTATGTTAAAATCCAAGCTGTTGTCAACACTAGTAAATGCTCCAGTAGTCGGCCACTTCATTTTCATTGATCTTATTTGATATAGGGGGTTGAATTAAAAGAAACAAAACAAAGGGAAACTTACAACGAACCGTACCCGTCATTTGGGGGGTCAGGAGGGGAAGGGGGTCAATTGCTCCCCCCCCCCCCCCCGGTTTTGAGAAATCTGTTGATCAATATATAAATGGGCGTGGTGTTTGTTTTTTTTTCGATGAAATTGCATTGTGTTTGCACCCTTTGCCCCCCCCCCCCCTCTAATAACGTGAAATGACGGATCTGCAGCAATGCATTATACTTAGTCTGGTCATATTTTTCGTGGTACCTCTGGTACTCAACTGTGTTGATGATCATGTTAGTGTACTTCTTGATATGTGTTTTACTTATTTCTCTAACTATCAATCTACCATTATTAATTTTAGACCGTACAATTAGCACAGAATTCTCGGGACATTAATGTTTTTATACTTTAGCTATCTAAAAACAGTTTTATTTTAAAAACTCGCACTAAAAAAGTATTTTTTTCTGAATAACGTCTAAAAATATGTCTATGTCAAAAAGAAAGTTTAAAAAAAAAAGCTCCTGAAGAAAAGAATTTCATCAGCACTTACTGAAGATGCAAGAAGGGACAAAAAAAAACGAAGTTTTTTAAATGTACAAAATGTTCTTGCTTAGGAAGTAAAAAAACAGGAACAGTTTTGTAGTGAGCAGCAGTTTTTAGTGATAATGACCAAAGAATCAAGAAATGAAAAACTGCTTTACTGTTTATGTAAACATAAAGATGTAATAATAGAGTCAACACAATTCATGACCAATAATCACGTCGACACTTAACTGGTTCACATTCATTAGAACGGAATTTCAACATACGGAACATAAAACTAAAACTGTAGTTTCAGAAATGATTGCTTCCAAAACTGCAAGTAAAAATACATTCAAAAATCCGCTGAAAGAAATCTCTATCAAGGCTTCATCTAGCACAGAATGTTCCACTGAAGCAAGGTTATTTGTTTTAAACTAATTGAAGTAAGATGAAATAAGGAAGTAAATGGAACTCGGGATGTCATGAAAGTGATCTTACAGCTTTCGACAAGAATATTAGTAAACGAGGAATAACCTTGAAAACAAACCAAAATTTAGTTTGCAACAATGTAACCATGTGGTTTTGAAATTAACTCAGCACAATTCTAATCCTCTAGCGAAGAAAACTCAAGAAGTCAAACATTTGGGGAGAATCATTAGTGAAAATATATCAATATTTGAAATAATTTTCCTAAATAGAGCACAGGGGTCTTGAACCTTTGGTAAAGCAAAAAGTTAAGCATAATAGCAAAAGAAAGAATAACTACATGCTTGGCACTCATTAAATAACTTGAGCCTATGTGACTATTGAAGTAATGCATCTTATCTCCTATAATTGGGGAATGTTTATTAACTGCCGAATAAGTATCAATAGAAGTCAAATCACTCGTTTCGCCAATTTCATGAGTTTAAGATAAAATTTGATAAGAAAAACTATTAAAACACCATTTGATAATAACTAGATGAGTATTAAAACTTATAATCTTTACTCAACCAAAAACTCCCCCCCAATACTAAAAACACATACCCCCCCCCCCACATCACACTCCTCAAACAAAATTACACCAAAATACTTCCCAAAACAAAAAACCTACACCAAACAAACCCTAAACTCCCCCCCATCAACCCACAAAAACCTCCAAAACCCCTACCTTCATCCCTCCCCACCACTCCCAATCCCTACCCATTTTCCAAAAAAAAACCCACCACAAAATCTTCCCACCCCATATCCCCACTCACTCCCATCTCAAATCCCCTAAAACTAACCACTTCACCACAACCCCTATCACCCTATTAACCCTAACTCCCCCCCTCTCAAAAACTCCCCCCACTACTAAAAACACATACCCCCCCCCCACAACCACAACTCCCAAACAAAATTACACAAAATACTTCCCAAACAACAAACCTATCACACCAACAAAAATCACACCATACCCCTACAAACAAATTCAAAAACCTTAACCCACTACTCTACACACCCCCCCACCTCCAAAACCATCCCCCCCCCCCCAACCCACAACCCAACCCAAACAAATACACAACTCAATTCAAACAAAACCCACCACCCCCCTATATAAAAACTCTACCAAACCACATCACACCCATCCCCCCAAACCAAACCCACAACTCCCACCATAATAACTCTCCTACACCATCTAAACCCCATCCCCCAACCCAAATCCCAACACAAACACATAAACCCAACCACCCCCACAAATCACCCATCAACTCCCAACCATCTCCAACCAAAACACCCCCATCTCACCCCACCCTAAACACACTCATCCACTAAAATTAAAACCTCTTCCCCCACCTCAAAATTCACCCCCACTATAAAAATACCAAAACCCAAATCTTCCTATAACCACAACACTCAACCTCACCCCAAAACCCCACACCAAAAACTAACAATTCCAAAACTTTTTATCACCCCCTCAACTAATCCCCCCCCAAACCCCACCAACACCACCACAAACACCACACCCCCCCACCACAACACCCACCCAACCAACCCCCCACAAACACCACAACCAACCCACAACCCACCACACAACACCCCCAACCAAACCCCCACCAACAACACACCCCACACCCCCACACCCCACACACACCCCCAACCCACCACACAACCCCCACACCCCACCCAACACACCCCCCACCCAACACCCACACCCCAAACACACCCAACCACAACACACCCACCACCACCACACCCCAACCAACACCACCCCACCAACACCCCACCAACCCAACACACACCCCAACCACCCAACCCCCACACCCACCCCCCAAACCACCAACACCAACACCCAACCACCCACCCAACACACCACACCCAACCCCCACCCAACACCCCACCCCACACCAACAACCACCACAACACCCCAACAACCAACCCCACACCCACCCAAACCCACACACCCACCCAACACCCACCAACCCCCACAACCAAACCCACACACCCCACCAACCACCCACCCAACCCAACACCACCCAACACCACCACCCAACACCCCACACCAACACCCAACACCCACAACACCACACCACACCCCAACCCACCACCCCCACACACCCACCACCACCCACCCCAACACACCACCCCACCACACACCACACACCCCACCAACCCACACCACACCCCACCAAACCACCACAACACCCACAAACAACCAACCCACACCACCAACACCCACACAACAACCCCCACCAACACCACAACCACCACACCACCCCCACAACCACCAAACCCACACCACCACCAACCCCAACACCAACACCCCACCACACACCACACAACCCACCCAAACCACCCCACACCACAAACCCCCCAACACCCCACAACACCAACCACAACACCCACCACACCACACCCCCCACCACAACACCCACCCACCCCCACAACCACACCACCACCCAAACCCACAACACCCCACCAACACCCCACCCACAACCAACCCACAACCACCCACCACCACACACCCACACCACCCCACCCAACAACCCCCACACCCAACCACACCACCACCCCCCAACCCCACACCACAACCACACCCACCCCCACCCCCACACCCACCACACCACCCCACACCAACCCAACCCCACCAAACCACCAACACCCCACAACAACCAACCCCAACAACACCCAACCCCACCACACCAACCCCCCACCCCAAACCACCCACACCCAACAACCAACCCACAAACAACCCACCCAACACCCCCACCCACACCCCACCAACCACCCAACAACCCCCACACCCCACCCACAACCCACACCACCCACACCCACCAACACCCACCACCCAACCACCACCCCCAAACACACACCACCCCACACCCCCACACCCACCCACCAACCCCACAACCAAACACACCACCCACCCAACCACCCCCCACCACACCCACCACAACCCACCCACCCACACACCCCCAACACCAACCCACCCACCCACCACCAACACACCCACACCCCACCCAACACACCCCAAACAACCACCCCACCCACCCCCCACCCCACCACCCACACAACCCCAACACCCACCACAACCCACCCACCACACCAACACCACCCCCACCACAACCACCACCCCCACCACAACCACACAAACACCCCACCCACCCACCCAACACACAACCCCCAACACCACAACACACCACACCAAACCCACCCCACCACCACCACCACCCCCAACACACCACAAACACCCCACCAACACCACACACACCCACACACAAAACCACCACCCAACACCCCAACAAACCCCCCAAACCACCCCACCACCACCAACCACCCACACAACCCCACCAACACAACAACCCCACCCAACAACCACACCCCCACCCACCCCACCCCACAACCCACCCCACCCAACACACACCACACCCAACCACCCACACACCAACCCCCCCACACCCAAACACAACCACACCCAACACAACCACCACCCACACCAAACCACCACACACCCACAACACCCACCCACCACCCCCAACAACCCCAACCCACCACCCCCAACACCAACCAAACCAACCCACCAACACCACCCACACCCCACCCAACACAACCACACCACAACAAACCACACAACCCCCACAACAACACCACAACCCCCCACCAACCCCAAACACACCACCCACAAACCAACCCACCACACCCACACAACCAACACCACACCCACCCAAACACACACCAACCCACCACCACACCCCACAACCACACACACCAACAACACAACACACCAACCCCCCACACCAACAACCCACACCCCCACAACCACAACCCACACAACCACCCACCCACCACAAACCACCACAACCACACCCACCCCACCAACAACAACCAACACCAACACCACACCCAAACCCACACCACACCACCAACAAACCACCAACACCACACCAACACCCCACCCCACCACCACCCAAACCACCACCACCACCCCCACAACCACCACAACCACCCACCCCACCCAAACCCACAACACCCCCCAACCACAACCCCACACCCCAACAACCAACCAACCCCACCCACACCCCAACCACCCACACAACCCACACCCAACAACCCCACCCACACACCCACCACAACCCAAACCACCCCCACACCCAACCCCACACCCACCAACCCCCCACACCCCCAACCCACCACCCCAAACCAACACACCACACACCCCACCAACCAACCACCCCACCACACAACCACCCAACACCACACAACCACCCACCCCCCCACAACAAACCCACACCCACACCACCACCCACACACCCACCCCAACACAACCCACCCCACCAACCCACACCACCCACCACAACACCCAACCCCAACAACCCACAACACCCAAAACCCCACCCACACCAACCCAACCCAACACCAACACCCCAACCACCCCCAACCACCACACAAACCACCCACACACCACAACACCCCCAACAACCCAACAACCACACCCCAAACCACACCACCACAACCCACCCACAACCACCCCCACACCCCCACAACCACACCCACAAACCACCCCCAAACCACAACCAACCCCAACCCACAACACCCCCACCCCAACACACACACAACACCCCCCACCCCCAACACCACCCCACACACCACCCACACCACACCCCAACACCCCACACCCCCCAAACCCACCCCACCCCAACCCCCACACAACAACCACCACCACCACCCCACCACCACAACACACACCACCCCACCACCCACCCACACCCAACACACCACCCCACCACCCAACACACCCACACCACCCCCCACAACACCCACCCACCCCCAACACCACCCCACCACCCAACAAACCACACCAACCACCAACACACACCCCACCACACCACAACACACCACCCCCCCACACCAACACCCACACCCAACCCACCCCACCACCCCACACCACAACCCACACCCCAACCAACCCCAACAACACCACCCCAACACCACCACCCCACCACAACCCCACCACACCCCACCACCCACCCACCACAACCAACACCACCCACCACAACCCACCCCCCACAAACCCCAAACCACACCCAACCCACCACCCACACCCCACAACCCAAACAACCACCCCAACCCCACCCAACACCACACACCCCCACCCAACACACCACCCCACCAACACCCCACCACAACACCCACAACAACCCCCACACACCACCCCCACACACCACAAACCCACCCCCAACACCCCACACACCCAACCACCCACACCACCCAACCCACACCAACAACCCCACCCACCCCCCACCACAACCACCCACCCAACACACCCACCAACCACAACCCCCAACCACACCCAACACACCCCACACCCCCACCAACAACCACCCAACACCACCCCCCCACCCAACACCAAACCACCAACCCAACACCCCCACACCAACCACCAAACCCCACAACACACCCCCCACCCCCACACCCCAAACCAACCACCAAACCACCCCAAACACCACCCCACCACCCAAAACACCACCCAACACCCCCCCAACAAACCACACAACCACAACACCACCACCCCAACACCCCACCCCACAACCACCCCCAACCACCAAACACCCCCCACCCAACACCACCCAACCACACCCCCCCACAAAACAACCACACCCACCCAACACACCCACCCACACCCACCAAACCCACCACACCCACACCCCCAACAACACACCCAAACACCACCCCAACACCACACACACCCCCACAACACCCCCACCCCACCCAACCCCCAAACACAACCCACCCACCCCCAAAACCAACCCACAACCCCCCACACCACACCCCAACCCACCCCACACAAACCCACACCCCACACCCCAACACCAACCACAACCCACCCAACACAACCCACCACCACCACCCACAACACCACCAACCACACACCCACCACAACCCACCACCCACAAACCACCACCCACCCCACAAACACACCAACCCCACCCACCCCACCACCAAACCACCCACCACAACACCACACCAACCCCACCCAACCCCCCCCACAACCCACCACACCCAACCCACCAACCCACAAACACCACCCCACACCCACCCCAACCCACCCAAAACCCCCAACACCCACACCCCCCCACCAAACCCAACACCACAACACCACCACCCACCCAACAACACCCACACCCCCCCCACACCCCACAAACCACCACACCACACCCAACACCACCAACACCACCACCCCCACACCACAACACCCACCACACCCCACCCCCACCACAACCCCCACCACACACCCACCAACCACACACCCCACAAACCACCACCAACCACACCCCCCCACCACCCACACCCACCACACCACCCCACACACACAACCACCCAAACCACCCCAACACACCACCCCCACCCCCACCCACACCACCCACACACAACCCCAACCACCACAACCCCCCCCACACCCCCACACCACCCCACCACCACACAAACACCCACAAACCAACCCCACCCCACCCACACACCACACCCCAACCAACACCCCCACACACCCCCACCCCAACAACACCACCACACCCACCCCACCCACACCCACCCCCCAACACCCACCACCCCAACCCCCACCACCACACACACCACCCCCCAACCAACACCAACCCCCCACACCACCCAACCCCCCACACCCCCCACACCAACACCCCACAAACCACCCACCCACAACCACCCAACACCCCCCCCACCAACCACCCCAACACCACACCACCCCCCCACACCCACAACCACCCAACCACCCAAACCCCCCACCACACCACACCACCAACCCAACACCCCACCAAAACCCACAAACAACCCACCACCCACAAACACCACCCCCCAACCACCAAACCACCAACACACCACACACCCCCACCCAACAACCCACCACACACCACCCCCCACCCCACCAACCCCACACCACACACCAAACCCAACCACACCACAACCACCACCCCACAACACACCACCCACCCACACACAACACCCCCAACCCACCCCACACCCCACAAACACCACCAACCCACACCACCCACCCCCACCCACAACCCCCCCACCACCACCCACCACAACACCCCCACACCCAACCACCCACCACCCCCAACAACCACCACACAACACCCACAACCAACCACCCCACCAACACCACCCACCCCACAACCCACACCCCCACCCACCCCACCACAACACAACACCCACACACCCCCCACCCCCAACCCCCACCCCACAACCCACACCCCAACACCACCAACCCCCACCACACCCCACCACCACCAACACCCCCACACAACCCCACCCAACCCAACACCCCAAACAACACCCACACCCCCCCCAACACCCCCCACAACCAACCCCACCACCCCACCCACACCCACCCCAACCCCACCACCAACCCAAACCACCCACCACCCCCCAACACCACAACCCCACCCAACACACCCCACCACAACCCCCCACCCCACCCCAACCAACCACCAACCCCCACACCCACACAACACCACCCCCACCACCCCAACCACCCCCCCACCCCCCACCCCCAACACCCAACACCCCAACCACCACCAAACACCACACCAACCCCCACACACCCACCCCAACCACACCCACACCAACACACACCCCCACCCACCCCACACCACCCACCCACACAACCCCCCCACCACCCACCCAACCCCACCCCACACCACCACACCCCCAACACACCACCCACACCCACCACCCCCACAACCCCCACCCACAACACCACCCCACCACACCCAACCCCACCCACACACCCAACACCCCCCCCACCACACCCACACCCACCCCACACACCCAACCCCCCACCAACACACCCCCCCACACCCACCACCCCCACACACCCACACCACCCCCCAACACAACCACACAACCCACCCCACACCCCCACAACCCCACCCACACCCCACACACCAAACCCCCACACCCCACCCACCAACCCACCCCCCACCCCACCCCCACACCACCCAACACACCCCCCACACCCACCAACCCCAACCACCCCCCCCACCCCCACACCCCCCACACCAACCACCACACCCCCACCCCACCCACCAACCCCACCCACCCACCCCCACACACCACACCCCCAACCACCCCCCACCACCCACCAACCCCACCACCCCCACCCCCCACACCAACCCAACCCACAACACACCCAACCCCCACCCCCCACCACAACCACCACCCACCCCACACAACCCCCAACCACCCCAACCACCACCCCACCCCCACCCCCCACCCACACCAACCCACCCCCACCCAACACCCCACCCCACACCCACCCCACCCCACACCCACCCCCACAACCCAACCCCCCCCACACCCCACAACACCCCCCCCACCCAAACACCCCACCACCCCCACCACCCACACCAACCCCCAACCCACCCCCACCCCACCACACCAACACCCCACACCACACCCAAACCCCCACCCCCCCCACCCCCACCCCACACCCCCCCCACCCCACCACCAACCCACCACCCCACCACCACCCCCAACACCCACAACCCCCCACCAACCCACACAACCCCACCCCCCCCCACCCCCAACACCCACCCCACACCCCCAACACCACACCCAACCCACCAACCACCCCACCCAAACCCCACACCCACCCACCAACACCCCCACACCACCCCCCCACCCCCCCACCCCAACCACCCAACCCCACACCCACACCCCACCACAACCCCACACCCCCACCACCCACACCCCCCACCAACCCACACCACCCCCCAACCACACCCACACCCACCACACCCCACCCACCACCCACCCCAACCCCACCCACACACCCCCAACCCAACCCCCAACCCCCACCACCACACCAACCACCCACCCACACCCCACCCCCCCCACACCACCCCACCCACACCCCCACCACAACACCCCACCCACACACCCACCACACCACCCCCCCACACACCCCACCACCCACCCACCACACCCCACAACCACCACACACCCCCACCAACCCACCCCCACCACCCACCAACCCCCCACCCCACCACACCCCCACCCCCCAACCCACCCCACACCCCCACCCCCAACCACCCCACCCCCACACCCACACACCCCCCCACCCCAACCCCCACCACCCCCCCCCACAACCACCCCACCCACCCACCAAACCACCCCACCCACCCACCACAACCACACCCCCCACCCACCCACCAAACCACCCAACCCCACCACAAACCACCCCCCACCCAACCCCCACACACCCCACCCCCACACCCACACCCCCACCCAACCACCCACACCCCCCCCACCCCCCACACCCCACCCACCCCCACCACAACACCACACCACCCAACAACCCACCCCCCCCCACCCCCCACCACCCACAACCCCCACCCACCCCACCCCACACACACCCCCCCCACCCAAACCCCCCACCCCACCCACCCCACCACCCCACCACCCCCACCCAACCCACCCCACCCCCCCCCCCCACCCCACACCCACCACCAACACCCACCCCACCACACCCCACCCACCCCCCCACCACACCCCACACCCCACCCCACCCCCACCCCCAACCCCCCACACACCCCCACCCCACCACACACCCACCCCCCCACCCCCACCAACCCCACCCCCCACACCCCCCACCCCCCACCACACAACCCCACACCACCACCCCCCACCCCAACCCCACCACCACCCCAACCACCCACCCCCCCAAACCCACACCACCCCCCACACCACACCCCCCAACCCACCCACCCACACCACCCCACCACCCCCCCCCCACACCCACCCCCAACACCCCACCAACAACACACCCACCACCCACCCCCACAACCACCCCACCCCCACACCCCCACCACAACCACCACACCCACCCACCCCACCAACACCCACCCCCAACCCCCACCCCCCCACACCACCCCACCCCAACACCCCACCCCACCCCCCCCCACACCCCCCACACACCACCCCACACCCCACCCCACCCCACCCACCACACCCACCCAACACCCCCCACCCCCCCACACCAACCCCACAACCCACCACCCACCCCCACCACACCAACCCACAACCACCACCAAACCCCACACCCCCACCCACCCCAACAACCCACCCCCCACCACACCACAACAACCCACACCAACCACCCCCACCCCCCAACACCCACCACCACACCCACACCCACAACCCCCACCACCCCACCCCCCACCCACAACACAACCCCCACCCCACCAACCACCCAAACCCACCAACCCCACCCCACACCCCAACACCCCCACCCCACACCACAACCCCCCCACCCACCCACCCCCAACCCCACCAACCCCCCCCACACCCAACCACCCCCACCCACCCACCCACCACCACCCACACCCCCAACCACCCCACCCACACAACCCACCCCCCCACACACCCCCCCCACCACCACAACCCCCCACCCAACCCACCACACCCACACCCAACACCCCCCACCCCCCACCCCCAACCACCCCAACCACACCACCCACCCCACCCCACCCCCCACCACCCCAACCACCCCACCCACACCACCCCCCCACCCACCACCAACCCCCACCCCCCACCCACACCACACCCAACCCACACCCCACCCACACCAACCACCCCCCAACCACCACCCACCCCAAACCCCACCCCACACCCCACCACCCACCCCCAACCCACCCACCCCCACCACCACCCCCAACCACCCAACACCCCAACCCACCCCAACACCACCCCACCCACCCACCACCCACAACCCAACCACCCCACCCCCCCCACAACCCCCAACCACCCACCCAACACCACCCCACCCCACCCCCCACCCCCCCCCCCAACACCCCCACCAAACCACCCACCCCAACCACCACCCCCACCAACCCCCCCACCCAACACCCCACCCCACACCAACAACCCACCACCACACCACCCCCCCACCCCCACCCACCCCCCCACCCCACCCACACCACCCCCCAACCCCCACACCCCACCACCCACAACCACCACCCCCCCACCCCCACCCACCACCCCCCACCCCACCCCACCCACACCCCCCCCCAACCCACCCCACCACCCCCACACCCCCACCCCCCCCACCCACCCACCCCACCCACCCACCACCCAACACCCCCCCCCCACCACCCCCCCACCCCCACCCCACTACCCCACCCCCAACCCCCACCTACCCCACACCACCAAACACCCCCCTACCACCCCACCCCACACCCCACCCCCCCAACAACACCCCCACCAACCCTACCACACCCCCCAACCACCCAACCTTTCCCCACACCCCCAACCCATCCCACCACCCCACACAACCCACCCCTCACACCAACCCCACACCCCCCACCACACTCTCCAAACTCCCATCCACCACACCCACCCCAAACACACCACCCCACCACCCACAACACACCACCCCCAACCCCCACCACCCCCTACACCCAACCCACAACACTCACCACCAACCACCCAACCCACCCACTCCACCCCACAAAAACACCCACCCCCCAACCCACCACCCACCCCAAACCCCACACAACACCCCACACACCCCCCCCCACCCCCATACACCCCCCCCCCCCCCATCCCCACCCATCCACCCCCACACCACAACACCCCACCCACCCCCACCCCAACCACCCCCCCACACACCCCAACACCCACCCACCACCCACCATACACCCACCCAACACCCCACCCCAACACAACCAACCCCACCCCCCCACCCCACACCCCCCCACAACCCAACCCACAACCCACCAACAACACCCCCAACCACACACTCACACCACCCCACACAACCCCCCACCCCCCCCAACCCACCACAACCACCCCCACCCCACCCCCACCCACCCCAAACCCCACCCCACCACCCCACAACCACCACCCCACACCACCCAACCCCCACAACAAACCCCCTCCCACCCAACCAAAACCCAAACCCCCTCAACCCAACCCACCCACACCCCCCAACCCTACCAAAAACCACACCCAAAACCCACCCCCACACCCAAACCAAAACACCAACAAACACCCCACCCCAACCCACACAACCACCCACCACCCCAATACCCAACACCACACACCCCCCACCCTCCCCCCCCACTCCCCCCCACTCCACCCAAACCTCTCAAAACCCCCCTCCCAACCCCCAACCCCATCTAACCCCACCACATCTACCCAAACCATACCCCCAACCCCAAACTCTACATCCCAACACACCCCTTCACTCATCAATTCAAAACCTCTCCCCCACCTACTCAACCATCCAAACAAACACCAAATACCATACCACCTCCCCATTCCTACATCCCATTAATCCAATCTCTACCCATAATAAACCTCCAACCCCCCCCTCTAACCATTTACTTACATTATCACACTTATTCCTTCCACTTCCCCCCATCCTTCATCCATTCAACATCCCATCCCAAACACTCTCTCTCTTACTAAACTCAAACCCCTTCCTTTCAACACCTTATATTTTTCATCACCAACTACTACATTTCCCAAAATCTTCAATCAACCATACCCATACACACTCATAACTATACCACCAAACAAAATCCAAAAAAAAAATACCCCTTCTAACCCTACCATATCAATAAACACTATAATAACAAAAAATATCAACAACCAACCACCCTATAACCCAAACCACAAACCGCTTACGAATTGACACCGCTAATGGGTGGTTCTATACTCCACTTGGGCTCTTCTATCACCCCTTCTCGTATTGCAGATTCGATCGAACTCACCCTGTATAAGTCTACTTCACTAAGCAACTAACAATAGAAAATTATTTCCGAAGAGATAGATCCCGTAATAACTAATCATAAAATAGAGCTTTTATCGCATTTGTAAATACATTTTTTCAAGAATATTTTTAGTTCAAATATAAAACATCAATATCGAAAAAACATCTAACGCAAAACATCGTTGTTAGAAAAAACATCGACCCACAAACATCGATGTTTCGAAAGTTAGTTCTGTATTTGAATTTTTAAAAATAGGCACCTTTACAGACACATATGCGTACAAAACCATACGTGTAAACATTAGAAAATAGTCCAGGCTAGTGTCCATTGAAATGTCATGATACCTAAAATTTTTATATACAGGGTGTCCACTCCAATCGTGGACCAATAGCTAATTTCTAAACCGTTAGAGATAAGCATATAGTTTATTTAGGAAAAAATCTCCAAATTACGAAAGGAATTTTGGGTCTATTCGATGTTTTTCAAAAAATCAAATTTTGAAAGAGTTACGAAATTTAAATTTTTATACAGCCCCCCAGTCCTATCAATCATATTTAGTAAAACATTCTTGACACTGTAACGTTTAAAACTAAAAAAAAATCACTCTTCTACCACAAAAATTGACCGAGTTATGACGTTTTGAAAAATCAAGATTTTGAAGGATTTCGCATACGATCGATCTCTCGATGACGTCATGAAATAATGCAAAATCTTGATTTTTCAAAACGTCATAACTCGGTCAATTTTTGTGGTAGAAGAGTGATTTTTTTTTTAGTTTTAAACGTTACAGTGTCAAAAATGTTTTACTAAATATGATTGATAGGACTGGGGGGCTGTATAAAAATTTAAATTTCGTAACTCTTTCAAAATTTGATTTTTTGAAAAACATCGAATAGACCCAAAATTCCTTTCGTAATTTCGAGATTTTTTCCTAAATAAACTATATGCTTATCTCTAACGGTTTAGAAATTAGCTATTGGTCCACGATTGGAGTGGACACCCTGTATATGATATTTTTTGGTGGTTTCTATATGAATTCGACCTGCTGATTCCGAATCCGTTGAGTGCCAGACACTAAACCTTGAGCATTTTTGTCAAAATGGCGAAATCTAATATGGATGCTATAAAAGGTATGAAGCATATTAATGGAAACGTAAGTGCAATGAAACATATTTTACACGAAAAAATTATTGTACTCTTTAGTCAAAATACAATTCAATTGAAAATAAATATTTATAAAAAGTATGCGAATAAAAATTTTTACCAAATGGTAAAATTCAAGATGTCAGTCTAAAAAGTTGTTAAGGTTTGATTTTCAGGTATTAATCATTTTCTTAACCGTAATGGACATGAAAATAGAATGTTTTAACACAGATAAATGTTTAAAATGATATGCAGGGATCATAAAAAATGTGATTTAGCCTAACAATAACGCTAAAAATATTTAGAAACATTTCAAATTTAAGTTTCGGTATTTCGCCGGTTTAAACCAATTTCCTTGAAGAAACAAGTTTCTTTTACGAAAGAGCTTCCTATATTGATACAAATTGCAGGAATGCGGACTTCTCGCTGTTGTGAAAGGTATTTTTAGCTACCAGTTGGAAGGTATATCCAATGTGTTTGTTTAGTGTTTCGCCTTCAGCTCGATTACGGATTGTCCAGATTGACTTCACCCTTGATATTCATAAGAGATTATTGCGAATAACTAACTTCCTTCAGTCAAATTCTGCTGATCGACCGACGGCAAAAATATGTTTTGAATAAAAATTATTTTCAGTTAGTCATGGACAAGAAATTACGATGAATGAATTTTTAAACAATAAATAAATAAATTTTTGCAAGCATAACTATAATGTAAAGGAAGAAATTGAATAAAAACAAAACAAATATCCAAAGAATGAAAGTAAAAAAAAAATCCTCACAGTTGATTATATTTTTTTAATAAATTAATTTTCCTATTTTGAATAAATGTACGCAAATAGACAATGCTACAACAATTTTCATGTGTCGATACTCTTCTCCTTATCATTTTGCTTTTAGGTAAGTTTTAATTTTCACAAAGAGTAAAAGTACTGAATTAAATGTCTTCTAATAATTAAAAAACACATTAAAATTAAAACAACTCCTAAATTAAAGGGTCAGCTATTATTTTCATGTTTAGTTGACAAAATTAACAATGTGTTAATAGTGCTATGTGTTATGCAATTTTATTCACGAGCGTCACGGCCTATGGGGATTCGGGGACGCGTCCCTCCCAATAATTTTGAAAAGGGGGACAGTCCTCCCCACCCCCCAATATTTTTTCACAAGTTTCACTTAAAATTTTAAAAATTCAGGAATAAAAGGACACACGTTACAATAAATCAATAATCAACTGATACATTGATTTCTGAAAAAAGAAAGTTTTTCGTATGAAGGCATTTTAAAGAATAAAATAAAGTAAGCTATTTAATTTTATGCCGTTTCCCATCTGCTGCTAGATAAGTGGGGATCGAAGATCACGTCCCCCGGCAAGAGGTTTCCATCCCCCTAATATTTTTTCACAAGTTTCACTTGAAAATTCAGAAATAAGGAGACACACGTTACAATAAACCAATAATCAAGTGATACATTGATTTCTGAAAAAAGAAAGTTTTTCGTATGAAGACATTTTAAAGAATAAAATAAAGTAAGCTATTTAATTTTATGTCACTTCCCATCTGCTGCTCGATAAGAAGGGATCGAAGATCACGTCCCCCGGCAAGAGGTTTCCATCCCCCTAATATTTTTTCACAAGTTTCACTTTAAAATTCAGAAATAAGAGGACACACGTTACAATAAATCAATAATCAAGTGATACATTAATTTCAGAAAAAAGAAGGTTCTTATGTAGACAATGACCGAACAAAGTAAAGTTAGCCATTTAATTTTGGCGCAAATTCCCTCCCTTGAAAATTTTTCTTCCCAACTCTCTAATTTTACATATTTTTATTTTTTCAATTTTTATTAATATTTTGGCTGTTTAAAATGTGTATGACCAATCAAACCTTTATTTCATACTGTATTGCAAATTTCATTCTTTTTTTCTATGTTTGCAAAAAGTTATGCAACCTAAACTTTAGAATCTTTACTGGAACTCTGAATTTTTAAATTTTTAATTTTAAGTGGTTTTCTGGGATATTCTATGGCGCGACGTCTTTCTTTATGTTCAAATGTGAGTTCCTGCTTTTAAATTACTTTAGGAAAAGATCCATTTAAGCATTGCAAGATCCGGTTTTTCATTACAAGAGTCCATTACCATTGTCCTTTCAATAGCCGTTCTTTCTTTTCCGTGATAGCGTGCAGTTTGACTGAGTCGACATGTCAAAAAGTGAAGAAAGCTGGATAGGTAATCGCGGACTTAATTCGCGGATAGGTAATGAGGGGTCGCAATGTCTCTCAGTCAGACATGAAGAAAACGGGGTTCCGAACGAATACCATATAACTGTACAAGACGACACTTTTATTACTAGTCTCTTTCCTTTGGCAAAAAACGGCTCCTTTTCGTATTGGGACCAAATTGGTTAACGAGCAATTCCAAGCTGTTTTTCCTTTTTTTGACTGGAATAGGGAGTGATTAGCAAATAATGGTTCTCTTCTTGCGACTTCCTTTGTGCTGCTTTCTATAGTAATCAACAAAATACATGATGACCCTCGACCCTGGTGTTCTGTTTCGGGCCCTTGTCCTGATGTCCCGAAAACGAAATTAATTGAGCTTTTTTGATGCATGAAGCAAACTTATCAACTTGTTGAACGTATAAAGGAATACTTCCCCTTTCATTTTTTCCGTTATTTTGCGACGGTACCAGAGACATTTCTGGACACGAGCAAGAAAGTATTGGTTGGGGTGGTGTGACCAAGGATTTGGAGCCACAACGAAAGTTTCCTCGGATTCAATGAAGCTAAATCGGTTACGGGAAAAGCTGTAGCAGAGCTGATATCTGACGCGCTTTTTAGGCTTCAACTTCCGATAGAAAATTTGCGAGGTCAAACTTACGATGGAGCGGGAAACATGAGCGGGCCCGTTAAAGGTGCCCAATCTAGTATTTTCGAAAAACAGACGCTGGCAGAATTTGTTCATTGTGAAGCACATTGTTCGAACTTGTGATATTGTATCACATCGTTAGTTTTTTTCTGTTCTTCGATCATTTTGCAACCTATCATTTACGATCGCTTAACGATAATCTCCCGCGTTTTTTTCTACAACTTTTTAATTTTTCCCCGGAACACCTTCCCTTTTTAATATTTTTACTGCCCTTAATTTTCCGCGAAGTTACATGTATCATTTATGCATTTTCGGTAAAATTAACGCGTTTTCGAATCGCGATTTTCCTAATTCCCTTTTTTCAAAATCTCGGTTTTTTGTATTCCGCCATCTTTCGACATGTTGAACGACGCTCCCCGAAATTCTTTTCATCCTTCCCTCCCCAGCTGGGTTGTTCTTTGAGGGCAAAATTTGACCCACGCCACGCGCGATTGGCCAAAGTGTTTCGAAAGATTCCTGCTCCCTCTCTTCAGGTCATTGACTTCCCTCCCACGCCTTTCTGTGATTGGCCCGCTCAAGGTCAGCCGCCAGAACTAGGCGTTTGGAGCGCTGGGATATTCTCGACGACGCTCCCGCAAAATCGGTTGGAAAAAGAGGT
>JAXGGA010011156.1:0-43597 GCA_038373865.1 Uloborus plumipes
ACTGCACGATTTTTTATATTTTCAAGAAAAAAATCATTTGTTACCTGTTAATAGCCCTGAGTTCAGGAAAAATGAAGAAAAAAATTAATCTTAAAAATGTGCACCAAAAATGATGTTTTAATTGTTTGTTCTATATATGGCACAAAGCACATAGCATATGCTTTGTATACCGATAAGTGTAATAATCTACAATGTGTTTTGTGCCATAAGTGGTATAAACAAACTTTCCACTAAGTGTATTTAAACTTTTTTAGAACAAAGGAAATAATGACTAAGCACACTTCTAACGGAAATGCAGACACTCTTTCTTTGAAAAGCAAGAACTGTAATACCTAGACTAGTACAACTAACTAGTGCATAAACATCACACTAAACTGTTATAGTAATGTTCCAGAAGGGGCACAAAGCTCAGTTTAACTGCATTTAAAAATCATAGGAATATATGAGGGTTTATTTGGTTTGTGCCAGATCTGGCACATCGTGCAGTGAAGGATTAACATGTTTAATTGATTAAATGTACAAGATCACTGGCTAATTTAAGCTCAAGAAAATGCTGTGCAAATGTGAAATTATGTTAATTTAATAGAGGGTGTAACCTATAAAATTTTGAAGGCAAGCTTGCAAGCGTGCATGCATTATGTCATACAGGTGCCGAATGTCACTTTGTGGTATGGAGTGCCATGCTTGTTACACTTGTTGTGTCAATACTAGGACCGTCCTTGCTGACTGTGGATGATGCTCGAGGTGCCGTCCAATGATATCCCATACGTTATCAATTGGAGACAGAACTGGTGATTTTGCAGGTCATGGTAACATGTCAGCACTCTGTAGAGCACATTGCGTTACAGCAGCGATGTGAGGGCGTGCGTTATCCTGTTGGAAAACTCCCCTTTGAATGCTACTCATGAAGGGCTATACTACTGGTTAAATTACCAGACTGGTGACAAATTTTCAGTCACTGAGTTTGGGATAACCACAAGAGTGCCCCTGCTGTCGTAAGAAATTGCTCCAGAGACCATGACTCCAGGTGTGGGTCTTTTGTGTCTAGGCCGTAGACCGCTTGGATGCAGGCGGTCCCCTGACCTCCTTCTGACCAATATACAGTAGGGTGTATCGAAAAAAACTTTTTTTCGAAATTCAATTTACTAAGTTGATAAAAAGTTGCTCCTACCTACCCACATATTCTACAAAAAATTTCAGTCTAATCCGAAATTGTTTAGGTGTTCCGCACGAGGCCTGAAGTTTGTGAATTTCTTCAAAAATATGATTATTTTTCTATTTTTTTTAAATATTAAGAGTAAATGTTAAAAATAATTCAAGTTGAAAAATGTACACCACAAAGTCGGAGGACAAAATTGGGTTTGAAAAAAAGTATATTAAACAACATTTAAATCTCCCACATTTATTCTGAACTTACGTAATTTTCACCAAAACTAGCATTTTACAAGGCTATGCGGCTTGGTTAGAAACTTGTTTATGGATGTGGAATCTAACTGAATTAACACTTGAAACTGGGAATCATATGTGATTTATGTGTAGTAAACAGTAAAATGTATAAACTATAAACAGAATCTAAGCCCCTCGTCACACAGTGCCCGCGTTCTATCGGGGGCCCCGTGATAATAAACGAAATACAGCTCCGCTAGCGTATTAGCTGCTTTAGGATTGCAGAAGAACATATACAGAGTATTATCACTTATGCGCCCGCTCAAGGGACCAACAGAAAGAGGAGCATAAGTGAGAGAGACCCATAAGTATGAACAAGCCTATTTAAAAGTCTAAAATGCAACACAAGTTCTAATGAAATAATGAATAAGATTAATTCTATAGAAAATGGTCATAACTACGGTTTAGCAACTACTGTAACCTAACTCTAGTTCATGTGGAAAAATGCCTTCCGTGAGCAATAAAAGCGAAAGATTAAAGAGGAAAGTGAAGAAACATGCTCCTTTTTTAAGAAACTAAATTAAATTGCTTACATTTTTCAAACAATTCGGCGCATAAGGGAAATATTTATCTTTAGAGCGATGCATAAACGAATGAAATTATCATTATTTTACTATGGATTATGCCGGGACCACTGAAAATCGTCGTATAAGTGAAAAAGGCGCATAAATGAGGCGGCGTATAAGTGAGAGTTTACTGTATCTTTGGTTGAGAAAACAGACTCTAAATATTTCGGACATGGTGCTCCAGTAAGTGGCCCAGGAAAAGAAATTGTAGCTTCAGTTTCACGATTTATGAAAAAAAAAAGTTCTATTGATAATGAACATAAAAGCTATCGGCACATCAGTTAACACTGGAAAATTAAATGATGCTATTAGACTTCCAGAAAAGTATTTAGAACCCTCACTACAAGCTGTGGTATGTTTTCTTCATTTAATGAATTACCACTCAGAAAGTTAATGGTGGCTCTTGATAAACCGACTACTGGACAAAATTCTTTTAGTTAAACTATTGGAGAATTCTAACAATATTGCTAAGATCTACCAGTCATGATTTTTAAGAAACGCGTTTTACCAGAAGTTGATGTCAAAGGATTGAGTCAAAAATACTTATGGGATGTGTCAAAAGCTGTAATGTCTGGCAAATGTTCTCAAAATTTAGCAAAAAGGAACCCTGCAAGATTTTCCCATGCAAGGTGGTTTCTTTACAATGTGGAATGGATAACATTTTGGAGGTTTGTATCCAAATACTTGCTGCAATATATGATCTTAAAAACATGCTTAGATGCATGAATAATTTTATGCTGAGATTCGATTGTGAAAAAGCAGATAGCATAAACCTTTATTATAAATTCTGCTAGTTTATTTAACTCTGAACTTGGATCACTACTTGCGATGTATAGGCTCAAAACTTTGCCATCGTGAGCCATTTTGCATGGGAAAAGTTTGCAGGGTTCCTTTCTGCTAAATTTTAAGAACATTTGCCAGACATTACAGCTTTTGACACATCCCATAAGTATTTTTGACTCAATTCTTTGACATCAACTTCTGGTAAAACGCGTTCTATTTTCTTAAAGTTCATAACTGGTAGATCTTAGCAATATTCTTAGAATTCTCCAATAGTTTAACTAAAATAATTTTGTCCAGTAGTCGGTTTATCAAGAGCCATCGTTAACTTTCTAAGTGGTAATTCATTAAATGAAGAAAACATACCAAGGCTTGTAGTGAGGGTTCTAAAGACTTTTCTGGAAATATAATAGCACCATTTGATTTTTTTAGTGTTAACTGATGTGTCATCACAACCGATAGCTTTTATGTTCATTATCAACAGATTTTTTTTTTCTCCTTAAATCGTGAAACTGAAGCTACATTTTCTTTTCCTGTGCCATTTACTGGAGCATCATGTCCGAATTATTTAGAGTCTATTTCCTCAGCCAAAGATACAGGGTGTCCACTCCAATCGTGGACCAATAGCTAATTTCTAAACCGTTAGAGATAAGCATATAGTTTATTTAGGAAAAAATCTCAAAATTATGAAAGGAATTTTGGGTCTATTCAATGTTTTTCAAAAAATCAAATTTTGAAAGAGTTACGAAATTTAAATTTTTATACAGCCCCCCAGTCCTATCAATCATATTTAGTAAAACATTCTTGACACTGTAACGTTTAAAACTAAAAAAAAATCACTCTTCTACGACAAAAATTGACCGAGTTATGACGTTTTGAAAAATCAAGATTTTGCATTGTTTCATGACGTCATCGAGAGATTCGCTTAAGGGACCGTATGCGAAATCCTTCAAAATCTTGATTTTTCAAAACGTCATAACTCGGTCAATTTTTGTGGTAGAAGAGTGATTTTTTTTTAGTTTTAAACGTTACAGTGTCAAGAATGTTTTACTAAATGTGATTGATAGGACTGGGGGGCTGTATAAAAATTTAAATTTCGTAACTCTTTCAAAATTTGATTTTTTGAAAAACATTGAATAGACCCAAAATTCCTTTCATCATTTGGAGATTTTTTCCTAAATAAACTATATGCTTATCTCTAACGGTTTAGAAATTAGCTATTGGTCCACGATTGGAGTGGACACCCTGTATATGGTCTTCTGCAATCCTAAAGCAGCTAACCTAGAGGAGCTGTATTTCGTTTATCATCACGGGGGGTCCGATAGAACGCAGGCACTGTGTGACGAGGGGCTTAGATTCTGTTTATAGTTTATATTATTTTACTTTTTACTCCACATAAATCATAGATGATTCCCAGTTTCAAGTGTTAATTCAGTTAGATCCCACATTCATAAACAAGTTTCTAACCAAGCCGCATGGCCTTGTAAAATGCTAGTTTTGGTGAAAATTACGTAAGTTCAGAATAAATGTAGGAGATTTAAATGTTGTTTAATATACTTTTTTTCAAACCCAATTTTGTCCTCCGACTTTGCGGTGTACATTTTTCAACTTGAATTATTTTTAACATTTATTTTTAATATTTAAAAAAAATTAGAAAAATAATCATATTTTTGAAGAAATTCACAAACTTCAGTCCTCGTGCGGAACACCTAAACAATTTCTGATTAGACTGAAATTTTTTGTGGAATATGTGGGTAGGTAGGGGCAACTTTTTATCAACTTAGTAAATTGAATTTCGAAAAAAAGTTTTTTTCGATACACCCTAATATACAGCCACCACTGGCACTAAAGCAGAATCTGTTTTCATCAAAAAATACAACAGATCTCCACTCCGACCTCCAGTGAGCTCTGTCTTGGCACCACTGCCGTCGGAAACGGCAATGGTTTGCAGTCAATGGAATACCGGCTACAGGCTGCCTGGCTCGGAGCTATCCTTGAAGTAAACAGTTTCTTATCGTTCCTTGGGTCACGACGGTACCAACTGCAGCTCGAATGTCAGCCGCAGATGCAGTACGATGCGCCGCAGCCGTATGCAAGATTCGGCGATCTTCCTTCTCAGTCGTGCCACGTGGCAGCTCGGAACTCGATCTTCTTGAGGTAGTACCATCCCTTGACCATAGCTTCCAATAATCATGCATGGTGGAAACATTCCCACCCAAGATTTTCTGCAATATCGCGAGATGAAAATTCACTTTTTCGTAGCCAAATTGTACGACCTCGTTTAAACTCGGTGAGCTATTGATAATGGCTTCTTCGTCTTCTTTAAGGTAATCCTGACTAACATGAACGCAATTCGTCAAATTTCACGAAAAAATAATACCCACGAGGTTCACAACACGCTTTTAAAACAAGCCTTATTTGCATGTTCTGAGTGACGCCAGCTGCGCCACACTTATGCGCGGAGCGCGAAATTTCAATCGATGTCATCTTTCAGTTGTATAAACACGCCTACCAAATTTCGTTTTTCTAACACAAGTCTTTCTTGGTGTTGGGATTTTTTTTTCCGCCAGTGTAATAGGGTAAGTGCTCCAGTAGTCGGCCAGTCTCCAGTAGTCGGCCACAATGACATAAAACTCCTCATAAATAGTACATTTTTTATTCAAAATCAGATATGGCGCATTCACACATTCATGTACCTATCCTCAATTATCAACCAGTGGCAGTTAAGTTTTGGGTACTTTTTTTTGAATTAGTAATGAGTCATTTCATTTTGAATGATGTGCCCGTCATCCAAGATTGCGATTCTGCTTATTTTTCAGCTAAGAGGACACGTCTTCTTAAAATGGCCAAATACACTTATTAATTTAATTCTACTGTAAATTTGAGTCATTTTTATCTTAATGGAATGTCTAACGTAATGTTTCAATGAAAGAGCGAATTCATGGTTAGACTCGATTGTTTTTTAAAGGGGTGGCCGACTACTGGGTACAGAATTCTTCTGCATTTCCAATAGTCGGCCATGGTAGGCCAACCACTGGTTCTAAGCAGTTTCGATGATTTATCCAGTAGTCGGCCACATAGTTAATGTAGCTTTTCATTCTTAATATGAGTTCATCAAATTAAAGCTAAATTAACTTATTAAAATACAGCGACAATTTAACTGTTTTGAGTAAAAATACATTTTCTAAAGTTTATTTTTCTTGAAAAATAGTAATTAAATTGAATGTCTTAACTTCTTTCGACCACCATTTCGACATTTTATTGCTCCTAGTGTTGTAAATTTAATTGAAAATTCTAAAAAAGAGATTTTTAAATACGCATTCGTTGAGTAAAGATTATAAGTTTTAATACTCATCTGGTTATTATCAAAAGGTGTTTTAATAGTTTTTCTTATCAAATTTTATCTTAAACTCATGAAATTGGCGAAACGAGTGATTTAGCTTCTATTGATACTTATTCGGCAGCTAATAAACATTCCCCAATTATAGGAAATAAGATGCAAAACTTCAATAGTCACATAGGCTCAAATTATTTAATGAGTGCCAAGCATGTAGTTATTCTTTCTTTTGCTATTATGCTTAACTTTTTGCTTTACTAAAGGTTCAAGACCCCTGTGCTCTATTTCGGAAAATTGTTTCAAATGTTGTTTTATTTTCACTAATGATTCTCCCCAAATGTTTGACTTCTTGAGTTTTCTTCGCTAGAGGATTAGAATTGTGCTGAGTTAATTTCAAAACTACATGGTTACATTGTTGCAAACTAAATTTTGGTTTGTTTTCAAGGTCATTCCTCGTTTACTAATATTCTTGTCGAAAGCTGTAAGATTACTTTCATGACATCCCGAGTTCCATTTACTTCCTTATTTCATCTTACTTCAATTAGTTTAAAACAAAAAACCTTGCTTCAGTGGAACATTCTGTGCTAGATGAAGCCTTGATAGATTCTTTTCAGCGCATTTTTGAATGTATTTTCACTTGCATAGTTTTGGAAGCAATCATTTCTGAAACTACAGTTTTAGTTTTATGTTCCGTATGTTAAAATTCCGTTCTAATGAATGTGTACCAGTTAAGTGCCGACGTGATTATTAGTCATGAATTGTGTCGACTCTATTATTACGTCTTTATGTTTACATAAACAGTAAAGCAGTTTTTCATTTCTTGATTCTTTGGTCATTATCACTAAAAACTGCTGTTCACTACAAAACTATTCCTGTTTTTTAACTTCCTAAGCAAGAACATTTTGTACATTTAAAAAACTTCGTTTATTTTGTCCCTTCTTGCATCTTTAGTAAGTGCTGCTGAAATTCTTTTCTTCAGAAGCTTTTTTTTTTAACTTTTTTTTTTATATAGACATATTTTTAGACGTTATTCAGAAAAAATACTTTTTTAGTGCGAGTTTTTAAAATAAAACTGTTTTTAGGCAGCTAAAGTTTTTAAACGTTAATGTCCTGAGAATTCTGTGCTAATTGTACTGTCTAAAATTAATAATGGTAGATTGATTGAGAAATAAGTAAAGCACATAGTGTATCAAGAAGTACACTAACATGATCATCTACACAGTTGAGTACCAGAAGTACCACGAAAATTATGACCAGACTAAGTATAATGCATCGCTTCAGGCCCGTCATTTCACGTTTTTAGAGGAGGGGGGGCAAAGGGTGCAAACACAATGCAATTTCATCGGAAGAAAGCAAACACCACGCCCACTTATATATTAATTACCTGATTTCTCAAAACCGGGTGTGGGGGTGGGGGGAGCAATTGACCCCCCCCCTCCTGACCCCCCCAAATGACGGGTCTAGTTCGTTGTAAGTTTCCCTTTGTTTTGTTTTTTAAATTCAACCCCCTATATCAGATAAGATCAATGAAAATGAAGTGGCCGACTACTGGATTCAACGTGGCCGAGCACTGGATTTCTGTGGCCGACTACTGGAGCATTTACTAGTGTTGACAACAGCTTGGATTTTAACATAATTTTTTTTTTAATTTCTGAAACAAGTAGGTGATTCACTATCAGAAAGGTTCATTCGAAAGTGTTACCTTGTTTTTGTTGCTGTATTGATAGCTGAAAGTTCTAGGTTAGCCAAGATCCACAAAAGATCTCTTAAATGGCCGACTACTGGAGCACTTACCCTATATCAGCATTTATAGAATTGAGCGGCGGACATCTTTGATGACGTCATAACCGGAAAATTTAAAAGGAAGCGGTTGTCCACCCGAGTCTAAAATTCTTTCTAGGACACCGACTAAATATTTTCGAAAAGAAATTCTCAATTTTTAAATTTCCTGCAGAAGTGCTGGGCATTTTTTAGCATTTATGAGAGCCAAAATGGCCGCCATCTTTGATGACGTCATAGCAAAAAAATGCACCAGGTGGTAGATGTCCACCCGAATCCAAAATACTTCCTAGGGCACCCACTAACCATTTTTGAAAAAAAATTCCCACTACTTAAACATTCCTACAGAAGTGCTGTCAGATCCTGGACTATTGGCCGCTTCGATTGCTAGACCTGATACCAGCGACTTCTTTATTTGGGGATTCTTGAAACAAGCAGTTTACGGCAAAAAACGTAACCAGTTTGTAGGACATGCACATTCGGCTTCATGGAGCAGTAGCAAAACTGAGAAATGAAATTTCATTGAGAGCGACGGTAGTTTCCGCTCGTAAAAGGCCGAGGGCATGAATCAGGTGTGGGGTCTGCTAATTTCAGCAGCTCCGGTAAAATTTTAAAATTGCTTGCATGTAAATGTACTCATTGATGTAAGTCTAACTATTTTAGTCTGATATTTTCCTTCGTGAAAAGCACTTTAAAGTAATGCTTGCTTTGTTTCAACTTGTTATGTGTTAACTTAAGAGCAAGAATCTGAGAGAGTGTCACGCCTGTGATTCATGACCTCTCAGATTTTTTCCAAAAAATTACCAAATGTTTATTATCTTATTGAAAGACCAAATCCAGAATGTTTTGCTCTAAAGTTGAGTTGTTTAGTTTTTATGGATCCCTAAAGTTGAAGGTGCGGCATCAAAAATTAAGCGGATTTTCAAGACATGGAAATTGCTGTGAGCCGAAACTCTTACCAGGAACTGTTTAAATTAAATTTTATTTTTGTATATGGAATATAGAAGGTTGAAACTTTACAAAATGAATGTTAAATTTGTGGTAAGTTGTTGCCGTAAGGTCAGTGAAGGCCCTCAAAACAGGGCATTTTTGACGTTTTTTAGCGTTTTTGAGGTCCAAAAACGGCTTGTACATTTCAGTTGGCACGGCAAAAGTAGTGTCGTTTGAAAGACCAGTGTAAGCACTTTAAAATAATGTATAAATAACCGAGGAAAGTTCAACGTGCTTTTAGTTGCGTAAGGCCGAAATGTGAAAAATGTCATATTTTACCGATATTCAAACGGTCATAACTTCCTCTGCCAACAACATATTGAAATATTTTTTTCGCCAATGTCATACTCTATTCTTTGTCTTAACAGAACAGTTGAGTCCTTTGAGGCGAAATGTGAAAAATTTTTTTACAAAAAATTTATTTTTTTCTGTGCATTTTTTGTAAAAAATTTTTTCGCATTTCGCCTCAAAGGACTCAACTGTTCTGTTAAGACAAAGAATAGAGCATGACATTGGCAAAATAAATATTTCAATATGTTGTTGGCAGAGGAAGTTATGACCGTTTGAATATCGGTAAAATATGACATTTTTCATAATTCGGCCTTACGCAACTAAAAGCACGTTTAACTTTCCTCGGTTATTTATACATTAATTTAAAGTGCTTACACTGGTCTTTCAAACGACACTATTTTTGCCGTGCCAACTGAAATGTACAAGCTGTTTTTGGACCTCAAAAACGCTAAAAAACGTCAAAAATGCCCTGTTTTGAGGGCCTTCACTGACCTTACGGCAACAACTTACCACAAATTTTACATTCATTTTGTAAAGTTTCAACCTTCTATATTCCATATACAAAAAGAAAATTGGAGTTAAACAGTTCCTGGTAAGAGTTTTGGTTCACAGCAACTTCCATGTCTTGAAAATCCGCTTAATTTTTGATGCCGCACCTTCAACTTTAGGGGTCCATAAAAACTAAACAACTCAACTTTAGAGCAAAACATTCTGGATTTGGTCTTTCAATAAGATAATAAACATTTGGTAATTTTTGGGAGAAAATCTGAGAGGTCATGAATCTCGTCATAATGCTAGGCGTGACAGTTTCTCAGATTCTTGCTCTTAATAAGGTGTTAAAATTATTATTTTGCTATAAAAACTTTCTTTTTCTTGAACAAATGAAACAGCACACTTAGGGTCACCTGGGGTAATTCCTGGTCAAAAAGCATTAACATCCAATTATCATAAACTCTAAGTTAGAGTTACAAATTTTGGTATGGAGGAAGCACATTGGGATGTTCGTCGAATAAAATATTCATGCTATCAACAATACATAATGAACTTGAATAATTGTCGTTAATTAGTGATCAGGAATTACCCCAGAGATGGGGTAATTCCTGGCCACTTACGGGGCAATTATTGGTCACTCACATGATTGATGCAAATGCATACATTTTGTAAGCACAATATTAATACAAGTTATTAAACTAATTAGATAAAGAATTTATTTATATATATATAGCTAATTAAACACTGTATTTAGTTTTTTTAAGGAAGAATGCAATTTTTTTCAGCATAATACCTTTACTTAATAAAACTTAGCCAAAATACTTTTTATACACTTTGTATGCAATAGCTACAGCTTTTATATCTGTTGTGAATGAATCTTCCCCTACCAAATAAATAGGTCCATAAAAAATATGGTGCACATGCACCATACGCACTGAGCACATGCTTCCGTCTGTTATGAACAGGTTAAGGTGAACAGTTAAGTGAATAATACAATGCAGTTACAGTTAAGCATTTTTCTTAGTATAATTTAGAATAATTGTTCAAATTTATAAAATAATTGGATGAAATTTAACAAAGAAAAATTTAGTATATTGTATACTTCTCATTAACAGATAAGAATGTTACATTGCGGTTACAGTTAACTTTGCAGTTAAGGCTCACATAGTTACATATAGTTTAAATCAATGACATATGTCAATAATAGGTGAAATAATAATTCATAAATATTAAAAAAAGGACTGACCAGGAATTACCCCACTGACTAAGAATTACCCCAGTAACCAGGGGCATTATTTGGAGATTTCCTGCAAATTATTTAAAACAATAATTGTAAATCCAAAGCTATTTTTCAGTAACTGACATGGTACTTAATTCAACTAAAAAGAGAAAAAAGAAAAATATTCAAAAGTTTGAGTTTGATCACGATCTTTATATAAATGTATCAAAACTAAGGCCAATCTTGTTTTACGGAATTTAATAAGCGATTTTAAAAATATATTTTTTTCAAACTAAATACACAGTCAACTCATAATTAAGTAATGAATTGCAATGAAGATAGTTCAGAGTACCTCTGTGATTTTTTTCATTTTGCTGAAGGATTATTAAGACATAAAAAGGACTGTGACCAGGAATTACCCCCAGAAACTTGCTGACCATCAATTGCCCTGGGTGACCCTACATGAAATAGAAAATTTAGAAGCAAAAAGTCTGATTCTTCGTTAGTTTCCCTATTTCGCCGAATGCCGATTCTCATACTGTTTCAAACAAAAGCCTGAACTCCTGCCGAACTTGAAGCCCAATCTGATTTTCTGTTATGGACGATTCTCTGTAAACTCGTCATTTTTCACACGAAATCTGTCCGGGCACGGTTTTTTGAAATATTCGTATAATTATAATACTATTGCTCAGAAAATGAATCTATTACTTTGGTTTGAAAGAGGGCCAATTGAAGTTTGTGTTTTTCTGATAAATCATGATAGGGGGTAAGTCCCCCGCCTAGTATAACTAGGCAGGGGACTGTGCCAGGTGACTGTGTTTTTGCTCTTTGTTGCGTAATATCTGCAAAACTATTGGAGCATAATTAGTTACGAGACTACCTATAAATTTAGGCACAAATCGTGGACATAATAACTAATATGTTTTATAATTAAATTAATTGACATCAATAAAATCACTTCCCAGAGGACTGTTTTCGCAACGACCCTGATGCATACTTTCATCACAAATGTGGCTCTCAAACTAAGCAAAGTAGCGTTTCAACACCGTTTTCAGCGATTTCGGCAAATTCACACTGATTACTTTAAACTTCATGCCAAAAAGAATTTGGAAAAGTTATAGATTTTTCGCATTACAGCCTTGAATTTGTTGCAGGGGACTGTTTGAAAAAACTCCGGACAGAATTTACATGAAAATTTTAAGTTTTAGAAATACGTAATTATACCTTATTTCATAAGAAAAATATAGCTTCATTATTCTATCTTTAGATATTAATTGCCAAATTTATGTAGTGTTAATAGGTTTTTTGAAATAATATCTTTAACAGTTAGACTATGGGATTGGGACAGCCAGGAGACTATGTTTTTGACACTTAGATAATTTCTAGAAAAAAAAATTAAATTGTTATCACTCCAAATACAATTGAGCCACAAAGTATTAATGCTTTACTTGTATTAAGAGCGATAATTACTTTATTACACTTTATTATTTTTAAAATACACAGTACGGACAGCCAATTACCAGTATACAGAGAATCGCCCTTATATCACCTGAAAATTAGTGAAATGAGCCAGTTTTCAGTATTTTTGACCGGGTGTAGTTCATACGGCTGTCTTTGATAATTTCGATTGAAAAATGTGCTGCAATTTTATTTTTGAGCGTTTCCAATGTTTCAAAGCTTGTATCTCGCTGTGAAGTGTGACTCTCTTAATAGAAGAAGTGTAATTTTGCAGGATTTAGTTTGTTCTTTCCAAATAGATCTTTACTTTGTGTGTAGATCTTACAGGAGTCACAGAAATCGATCCTTTTCTCAGAACTTTGCTTTTTCACTCATTTTTCTTATATCTTCGATAGCTCGGTTACGGTTACGAATAGGACACGATAATTGGTGGTTCCATTTTCCCCTGGGCTTTTCTATCCCCCCCCCCTTTCGTATGGTAGATTCGATCAAATCCACCCTGCATATATACATTGCTAATACCGCATATATGCTATCAAGCACCAATTATAATCTGTAGCAAGAAAGAGCTAAAGTTAGGCCTTAACCCTTCACTGCACGATTTTTTATATTTTAATGAAAAAAATCATTTGTTACCTTTTAAATACCCCTGAGTTCAGGAAAAATAAAGAAAAAAATTAATCTTAAAAATGTGCACCAAAAATGATGTTTTAATTGTTTGTTCTATATATGGCGCAAAGCCCATAGCATATGCTTTGTATACCGATAAGTGTAATAATCTACAATGTGTTTTGTGCCATAAGTGGTATAAACAAACTTTCCACTAAGTGTATTTAAACATTTTTAGAACAAAGGAAATAATGACTAAGCACACTTCTAACGGAAATGCAGACACTCTTTCTTTAAAAAGCAAGAACTGTGATACCTAGACTAGTGCAACTAACTAGTGCATAAACATCACACTAAACTGCTATAGCAATGTTCCAGAAGGGGCACAAAGCTCAGTTTAACTGTATTTAAAAATCATAGGAATATATGAGGGTTTATTTGGTTTGTGCCAGATCTGGCACACCGTGCAGTGAAGGGTTAAATCAGTTATTCGTAAAATAGCGCTCAATTTATCCGACCAATGACTATTCAAATTGCTGATTGTCGTAATCAGTTTTAGAATTTCAGAAAAAAAAAGACAGAAACGTACTGCGATTTGCAAAATACGGATTCTGTCTACTTGCGTTATTGCTCGCGAAGCTAGTATAGGTGCATCGCGGACTTTATTGGAATGATGGATGAGTCACCGTTTCATAGAGCAGTTCTCAGTTCTTCTATTGGATACTAATGTAACTTGTACTTGTAATGTACTTGTAAGCACGCTTAAATTAAAAAGTGTAGCTATTTTGATATATATTTTTCTTTGAAAACAGTTTTCTCTGCTCATTTAATCATACAAACGGTAGTTAAGCAAAATAGAACCTTTTTAAGAGAATACCCAATTATCCGAATAAGCGCCGACCATATTTGATCCAGATAACTGGAGTTCTAATGCACGTTTATTCATTTTTTAAAACATTTTTCCCAGTCGTGTCGCTCTCTTGCTGGAATGCGAAATATTAATTGTCAAAATTGTTTTCTTCATTTAGTGCATACTCTCATGATAGTTCAGGTCCAAAATGTACATCTTCGAGTTAAGGCAATAAAAGTTCAAGTTTGGAGCTAATTTTATGAACTCACAACTCGCCAAATTTCGCGATAAATTTCAAAATAAGGGCTCTTGGTTCTTCCCGTTTGTTCATTGGATGTTGCATAACATTACATTGACCCCGCCGGTATACGTAGCTCCTCCCTTGCTTCACCTCCAGTTTTAATCTGGTTTTCAAGAAAATCAAAATGCAAACAAAGCATTTGATACCCCTTACATCCCGCCTCCCCTTCCCACGCACACACTCCATCCCCTCTCCAGTCAGACTAGCAGAGCAAGATTCGTCATTTTTCTTTATTTTCCGGAATGAAGGAAAACCTGAAATGGCAAGTTTTTGTCTCAAGACGGGGTTAAGAAAAGAACTGAAACTGCTTTGAGTTTTTCAACTTGGGAAGAGCACCTCTTTGGGAGTGCCCTTTGAGCACTTCTTTGCCCCTTCCCTTTCTCTTATAATCTACGTAGAAAGAAAAAAAAGAGTCATTGCTGGCTAAATTCAATATCTACTAGTTAGTTTCATGCATCCAATCAAAATTGTCGGCTAAATACAGACAAAGACACATGGATGAACTTGCAGGTGTGGTACAAATGTACTAACAATGCTGTGTTTGTTCGCATTGATATTCATTTCAGTATTTTGTTATTATACTAGATTAACATGTCTGTCTGTTGCCAGGATGTGATTTTTTCAAGCGCATTCACTCTCAGAAATGCATCCAATTAAACTTTCCGGCAAATTCGTGAAAATTCCACGAGTATTTGACCATGAGTCCCTGACCCAGGGGGGGAAGAATCGTCTAAAATAACGATATCGGAAAACAATTGAAGAATACTCGAAAGCAAACACTTCTGTGAGAGGTGTAATGCGCAAAAATCATGGTTTAAAACTGAAACCAGGAAATATAACAATAAGCATGGCAATCTGCTATTACAAATTTTCGAGCATCACAGTTTTGAGAATATGTTGAAGAAAAATCACGTGAAATGCGACGAAGGGCGGGAGGGGGTAAGGTGAAATATGACTTTGTGACAAAGGAGGTGCGAGATCATACTGTGGAGAAAAAATGTGGCATCATTTATAGACAGTTGCTAAAAAAAAAGGGGGGAAAACACAGCATCGCACTTCCAGTGCAACATAATTGTAACTCAAGTTTGACATCTTTCTCAGGGTTTAACCAAAGTTTTAAAATGTCGTTTTCGATTCCATTTATTTATCCGAAGCTAAATGGCGTTTTTTATTGTTAGATTTTGAGTGAGCGTTATTGTTTTTAAATACAAGTACAACTTTAAGCTACAATTATGGAATTATGTGATAATTGAAACTTGTCGAAAAATTTGTCGAATTTTGTTACTTTTCTTTTAAAGTTTCGGCACAATTTCAGTCCTCATGTTTCGGTAACGTACTGTAAAATGGTCGGTTTTCAGAACTTCGTGAACTTAGAAATTTAATGTCTCGGTACCTCTGTTGTTGTTGTTGTCTTGTGACAACCAGGCTGGCTATTTGGGATGCGCTGCTCACTTTTCCAACTGTACCGTAATTTGGTGCGAAGTTCGACCTCCACAGTACATACATGCCATAGGGACCCGTTTATAGCTAGGCAACCATTTACAGCACAATAACGCATTCACACAACTAATAGTCCAGTCATAATGTACAATAAAAGAACTAAAATCGCAAATTACGATATAGTTCTAAATTTTTAATATGTTGTTTGGGTCACTTAGGGTAGTCTAAATCTAAGTTTGCACTTTTCTAAAACCTGTGCTCGCTGCGAAATTCGCGAAAAACTGCGATATTTACCGGATTTTTTTTTATTTTTTTCTTTATAACGCCTAAAGTGTGCAACTTTTGATTACACATACCCATATTAAAGAACACTAAATTTAAATCAAGATAAGTTCAAGTAGCATTCTGTAGGACCAATAGTTTAGGAGATATCGTGCTTCAAAAATTGGTCTTTTTTGGCGAAAAATGAAAAAAATATGCTTTGATCATATTTTTGACCAAATATCAACATAAAGTCCTATTCTTCAAGACACAAAATTAAAATGTAATTACATTGCAATTAATCAGCTTTCGTTTAAGCCCAAACAGAAGTCTGTAGGTTCAATATATTTCATTTACAATAGCGAAAAAACAAATATTCGAAAATTTAAATTTTTTTTAGAAATGAGGAAAATCGTTTTCTAATAAGAATAAGAGGACATCGGATAATACAAAAATGCATAGAATGGTATTAAAAGGGTAACACTGTTTCCAAATATTATTTTTTTATTTATTTTTTAAAAACCTTAGAGGTCAATTTCGCTCATTGAATTTACTACTTTTATGATGGCTCTTGTTGGCTGTGGTCTTATCGTGAATTTTTTCAGATTTCCCTTTATTACTCAGTAACTATGCAACTTTTGATGATTACCCATTAAAAGAAAACTTAATTTTCAGCAATTTGAGCTCGAGTGATGTATTGTAGGACCAATAGTTTAGGAGATATCGTACTTCAGCAATTTGTCATTTTTTGCGAAAATTGAAAGAATTATGCTTCGATCATATTTTGGACCAAAAATAAATTCTTATATTCCATACATTCCTGTGTTACAAAACAGAAAATGGGCATTTAGTTACAGTACAATTAATCAGCTTTCATTTAAGCTTAAACAGATGTCAGTAGGTTTAATATTTCAGTTACAATCGTGAAAAAGCAAATATTCGAAATTTTTAAATTTTTTGAGAAAATAGAAAAATATTTTTCTGATAAGAGTAGGAGGGTACTGGACAATAGAAAAATGCATAGTATGGTATAAAAAGGGTAACACTGCATTGAAATATTGTTTTCATAATTAAAAATCCTTTGCAGGTTTAATTTAGCTCAATGTATTGCTTTTTTTTTCTTTTAAATATACCGTATTCACTCTCTCCTCAGGAAACTTTAAATTGGAGGGCCTGACACAGTCTATATTTTGGGTATGGTTAACTGTGAAAACGAACCCAAGCGATTTTGTCTTTCGTCCTTGTTTTCATGAACTGTTTTTGTAAATTGATCTCATCGAAGACCCTGCATTGCTTACTTAGTCCGCATACTTGTTTGGTGTCTGGTAAATAGAAAAAGGAATTTGAAATCCCCTGCATTTGAACATAAATCTACCGTCCAACCGGCAGCTGCACTCCATAGCTCTAGAGAAGTCCACTGGGGTCTTCCCACTCACTCAAGGGTTCGCTAACTAGGGAGCCGACGCATCCGCCATTTTGGATCAAAATAGTCGTCAGTTCCTGATCCACAGCCATTGAGCTCGCTTATAAATTAAGCTATACTATGACATTAAGATTGTAAAAATGAGTGACTGTGTTACTGTAGTAATAGCTCATAGATAGGATTTGTCTCTCCAATTTTCAAAGTTAAGAAGAAATCGGGGAAAAAACTATAATTAATTGACGAGGTGCCAGGATAGCTGGAGTTAAAGCTCGGCAAAGCGAAAGAAAAAATCTTTGTTAAACAAATTCTTAGCACCATTTTTATTTCAATTAAATACTTTACTATTTATCTGAAGAATTATATTTCTTATGTCACTAATGTTTCAGTTTTAATTCAGTTATTAAATTCATTTGTAACGATGCAAAGTTTGTCGAAATCGTCCCCTATTCAGAAATTCAAATATGTAGTATAAGAATATGAACATAAAAGAGTTATGCTAAGAACTAGATAGGTATAAATAATAAAGGGTAATAAAAGTTTCCTAATTAATTTGCAAGCGAATCAAACTTAAACGGATCACCCAGAACTTGTCTTATCTCGTCATTTGAAATGTTTTCGATTTTATGCTCTGCTTGTTTTGTTTCTTTTATCAATATTAAAAAATGTGTTTGTCCTGTTACTTAATTTTTTGTTTTTGAAGCTTTTTTAACAGTAAACTTTCCAGCATTTTTCGAAAAAAGTAACTGAAATTGAAGCAAAAACACGTTAGTCACGCACACACTATCTTTCACTCTCTCTCTTTTGATCCAAAATGTCAAATAGTTCGGCCTGGGTATGTATAGGGACTCTACGCTAGGACACCCTCCCCTCTGAATTTCAAGCGAACTTTTTTGCGTACTAAATCTTTACTTTTTGACACGGGATATATACACAGATCTGCGAGGAAGGCAAGGGAGTTTCGGCTGTCAAGTGATCTTTTTGACAGACCCACCGCAGTAAATTCTCGTTTCTTGGTATTTCTGTTTACGCTACATTTTGCCGACATAGACACCCCCGATAAGCGAAGTGGCTCCTACACACTTTTAGCAAGCATAGCAATAGACATTCTACCAATCTGCAGTGGGAAGGCTAAGTATTTGTTAGAATGAGTGTTTGAGACATTTGAACGCGTTTTGGATCCCATAGCAACAAGAGGGGAATGTTAGAGTTTGATGTTTTTTCGTGAATTTTTTTTCACGGAAACCAAATGAACAAGTTTTTCACAATAAAAAGCTAATATTGTTTAACAGTTCTCAAAAATGCAAATAAAATAAACCAAAATAAATAAACAATAAATAATATAAAATTAAATTGAATTTGAAAAAAAAATTGAATTTTAACAGCTCGAGTTCGAATTATGTTTTTCGCAATGACGAATTGCGATAGGTGTGTCTGTATGTGTGCCTTGCCATGTGTGTGTGTGCATTACCATGTGTGTGTGTTCATTAGGGTGGTTCAAAAAAACTTTTTTTTGCTACGGACCAAGGCGCACCCTACTTTTTTTAACATTTATGTATAAGATTACTCCCCTAAAATTTCAGCTCTCTACTCTTAATGGAAAATGGTGATCAAACACCCTTCATTTTTACGCTTTTTCGTGATTTTCACAATTTTTGAGCTTTTCAGACTAAAGAAACCATTTTCTTGTAATTTTTTTTTTCAATTATTCTCATTTTTCAACGCATAAATATTAGTTCAAACAATTGGAAAGTTTCTAAATCGTTTGAATCTATATAGCAACACCTTTGATACAATCGATTATTTAGTAGATCGCAGCATACAATATAGATTGCAGTACTTGTCTACATGTTGTGCTATGATTTTCAAAACTTACTCTTGCCAAAATAGAGTTGTAGAAGAGCTGTGCAAAATGTTTTTTATGTTTTTAAAGTAGTGGGATGCAGAAAAAAAATTTACAAGATTTAAAGTTTTAAACTAATAGTGCTAATAGTATCACAAGAAGAATGAAACAAATTATAAAACCTAATGGCACAAAATAAACTATTGTAGCTAGTCTGGCATAGAACTAATCTGAAATTTAGGCAATGATATTTACTTCATGCTTACTTTGGCCATCATATTCCTCACAAGTTCTATTCTTTTTAATAACTTCAAAGCGAAAAAATGTTTGGCAAAGAATTAAACAAACAAACAAACAAAAAAAAGTTGCACATAGAACTTGAAAAATACTTAAACAAGTTTGAAACTTCAACTGTAAGCTTTTTATAAATCTATAAATAAATTTATGATTACTCTTGCTGATTATAAAGGGATAGTTGAATTATTATTAGTCAATTACGGAGCCTATCTGAGAAAATCCAGTCTCTTATATGCCTCAAAACATTTATGTTCCTTAATAAGTTAATAAGAAAGAAATTTTTTATTTAATCATGAAAGAAAAAAACCTAGGTACAACACTTGCTACAGTTTCAGTGCGTTTTTGTACAGTAAAACAAATATATTGAACACTAATAGATGTTCCATTTGCTATTAAAACTTCTGGGAATATCTGAACTTGAAAAAAACCTTATAAGATATGAACGACCTGGAAATGGAAATAACAACTAGGACAGTTTTATTAAAGTACTTGTGACACCTTTCTGGTGAATTTATTAGTTTGACTTAGTTTTTCGTATCAAATTCTAGTTGAAAGAAAAGCAAGTTATTACAAGATTAAAGATGTAAAATATAACAAGTGTAGTACAGAACAATTGGATTTTTTTCAAACATGAATATTAGGGATTATATTCTAACATTCTTCATCCTACGCCCCAACGAATGCAAATATAATATCAATCACAGAACTAAAAGAAAAAAATAAAATAAATAAATAATGGCGAATAACGTTGTTGAGGAAAATGTTCAAATAGTTCAAGAATTTAACAGATTTTTTTTCAATTATGAGGACAATAAGCAGTTTCTTTTACCTGCCGTTGAAGAAAATTGAGTGCTTATCCTTGCTGAGACAATAAAATATCCAATACTAAAACTCTCCCCCTCTCCCTCTCTCAAAAAAAAAAAAAAAAAAAATTATATATATATATATATATATATATATATATATATATATATATATATATATATATATATATATATATATATATATATATATATGTATAAATATACGTAGAAAGTTGAATTGCACGGCAAGAAGTTTAAATATTTTGGCTTTAATTAAAAACTTCTAGCAAATTTCAGTATAATAATACTGCTCGGCACAAAATGAGCTTCAAATGTATGACACTATTCTTGCTGTTTCTTATGTAAAATGCCCCTCTGAATCCAAATATGATCTTTGTTTCCCCCTTCACGGTAATCGCTCGAACATAATTGGAATGAATATAAATAATACTGAAAGGTTCTTTACTGAAGGAAATCTGCGGTGCGACTCATGTGTAACATGCGATGTTTCCAAGGTTTTAAACAAAATTTTACAACTTGAAAAATTTTTGGACGTGGGAGTTATAGATGGCAGTCCAATATTATTGTGTTGCACCAAAAAGTAAGTGTAAAATTTTAAAACTGGAAAAAATGAGTTGTTGATGATATGTTAAATATTTTAAGGATGGGAGGGGAAAATACCTCCATGAGCCTCCTAACTTGTAAAAAGTTGTTTATGATTTTGAACTTTTCACCTCTCTAGCCCTATAGAAGAATGTTAATGGTAAATATAATGCTTCATTCCCCTCCAAATAATGTCTATGATATTGTCGAAATCTGATGAAAATAGGAGGGGAGGGGGCGCTATTTTAGAAAAGTGGGAGGCAATGGGGGAAAAGGGTGGCCATATTAGGATTCAAGGGATCATTGAACCTAAGAATTAGCAAGAATGATAGCAAAAAACTCGTATTTTTTTCTGCTACTCAACCTAAAAACACTTGAAATTGACAAAAACTGAAGAACTATTTGAGCTTTGAGCAGCGTCTTTTTATTTAAGTAGGAGGTTGAAATTTGGCAGTATATTAGGGTGGATAAAGGTAAAAAAAAAAAAAAAATGAGCCACCGACGTGACCTCTAGGACATTTTTTTTTGGCAATAGGTTTGTGAACCACCCTAGTGTGCATTGCCATGTATGTGTATATGCGTGTAAGCGTGTGTGCGTTGCAGGCGCGCGGATTCAGAGGAGAATTAAGGAGTCAGCTGACTCCCCTGTGAAAATGTCAAGAAATTCAAAATTTAAAAATGAAAATATAGCCATTTAAAGGTTACGCTCAAACTTTCCTGGAAAATTTAAAAGGGTACAAATACGCACAAAAAAAAAGTATAACATGTTATTTCAATGCATACTCTCCGTAAGTTCACATCTTTTTTCGTTGCCAAAAAGTTCCTTTGACAATGCAAACTGCAAAAAAATTCCTGGAATAGTTCGCATGTTTTTACTTCTTTTAACATAGTTGTGCTAACTTTTAATGCAACAATGTTGTGCCTTTTTTGTTTACATCGAAACGAAACTTTTATCGACACATCAACTATAAAAAAAATAATTTCATTTGGAATATAAAACATTTAAACATGAACAAAATACTATACAATTAATTAATCTTTAGTTATTTTTTTACAATAATATTTTTTATATTAGAATACATATTTAATATACACTGAAGTGACAAAAGTCATGGGATACCTCTTAATATCGTGTCGGCCCTCCTTTTGCCCGGCGAAGTGCAACAACTCGACGTGGCATGGACTCAACAAGTCGTTGGAAGTCTTCTGCAGGAATATTGAGCCATGCTGTCTCGATAGACGTCCATAATTGTGAAAGCGTTGATGGGGCAGGATTTTGGGCACGAACAGACCTCTCGATGGTGTCCCATAAATGCTCAATGGGATTCATGTCGGGCGATCTAGGTGGCCAAATCATTCGTTGGAATTGTCCAGAATTTTCTTCAAACCAATTGCGAACAGTTGTGGCCCGGTGACATGGCGCATTGTCATCCATAAAAATCCCATCGTTGTTTGGGTACATGAAGTCCATGAATGGCTGCAAGTGATCTCCAAGTAACTGCACATAAGCATTTCCAGTCAATGTTCGGTCCAGTCGCACTAGAGGACCAAGTCCATGCCATGAAAAAACAGCCCACACCATTACGGAGCCACCACCAGCTTGAACAGTGCCTTGCTGACAGTTTGGGTCCATGGCTTCGTGGGGTCTGCGCCACACTCGAACCCTACCATCGGCTCTTACCAGCTGAAATCGTGACTCATCGGACCAGGCCACGGTTTTCCATTCATCTAGGGACCAACCGATATGCTCACGTGCCCACGAGAGTCGCTGCAAGCGATGTCGTTCTGTCAGTAAAGGCACTCGAGTCGGTCTTCTGCTGGAATAGCCCAAGAAATCCAAATTTCTCCGCACAGTTCTAGCAGACACGTCCATTGTACGTCCCACATTGATTTCTACGGTGATTTGACGCAGTGTTGCTTGTCTGTTAGAATTTACGACTCTTTGCAGACGTCGCCGGTCTCGATCTTTAAGTGCAGGCGGTCGACCACTGCGCTGTCCATGGTGGGATGTTATGCCTGAAATTTCATACTCTCGGCACACTCTTGACACAGTGGATCTGGGAATGTTGAATTCTCTAACGATTTCCGAAATGGCATGACCCATGCGTCTAGCTCCAACTAACATTCCGCGTTCAAAGTCTGTTAATTCACGTCGTGCGGTCATCATCACGTTAAAACCTCTTCACATGAATAACTTGAACAGAAATGAAAGCTCTGTAAAAGCACTGCGCATTTATACCTGTTCTATGCGATGCTACTGCCATCTGAAAATTTGCATATTGCTATCCCATGACTTTTGTCACTTCAGTGTAATGTCATCATACAAAAATATTAATTCATGTGCAATAGGTCCTATATTTTGAAGAAGGGTTAAATTATGCATTTTCTTCCATTTTATTGGTCACTAATACTTGACTCGTCTTACAAAAATTTCTGGATCCACCCCTGTGCGTTGCCATGTGTGTGGACTCCTTCGCAGCCATGTTCGACAAAGAAGTGCAACGGAATTGTTGTAGACTCCGTCTCGCTGCGCCACCATGTGCTGCATGGGCCCCCAGCAGGTCCGGGTAGGTAGAGCCAGTGGCGTAGCTAGGGGTTGGCAGGAGTTTCTCTTGCCACGGGCGTAGCAGCAAGGAGGCCAGGGACAGATACAGAGGAGGGACGATGGAGGCGATCGCCCCTCCCTTGAGGGACTCGAGAGAGGTAAATTTTCAATATTAAAGCTCGAAAAAGGCACTTTTGTAGTATCTTTGATGCTAAGAGGAGCAGAGCCAAGAGGTGCTTTGATGCAGAAAGGAGATTTAGGGCTCTCCTCAGGATAAATTTCGCAATTGAAGTCCAAAACATATCAGGTCAACATTCGCGAACCAGGATGTGTGGTAAAGAAGACGTAGCAAAATCAATCGCCCCTCCCATGAAATATTTCTAGATTCGCCCTTGAAGAAGGGCGGCATTTTGACAGGTAAATTAAAAAAAAATACGTTTAGGATTTTTTTTATTATATCAGTAGGAAAATATTAAAGAAACAAAAAAAAAAAAAAACGTGAGAATAAGAGTTATAGGGAAAAATGACACATCTAATGAGAAGCAACATTGGGCATTGTTAACAACACTTAAAATAAAATCAAAGTTGCAATTTTGTCTTTGTTGTTGTTGTCTTGTGCTAGCTATACTTACTTGCAACTTAACTTGACACCGACGTCGCTACGCGCGGAAGAAAAAGCGAGTTAACAAAAAACCTTCTTGGCTCTTATTGGCTGGCGAGTCGATTCAAATGGCTGTACGCTTCCGCGCCACTCCGCTTGTAGAATTGAAAATATTAAAAGAATTACTAGTATTATGACAAAAAAAGACTACATGTGCATAGATGAAACACTCTAATCCGATTTCTAAATGGAAGGATGTAATTTCATCCAAAAGTCGGACACCGCGCAAGGAACTACTTCCTTTGCTTGGTCTCAGCATATTTCTTCATAGTTAAGAAAGGTTGCAGTCGAGTATAAGCAGGCAATTTTGGGTGCTCTGCTTCGCTTTTCCAACTGTATCGTCAGTTGGCGTGACGTCCGACTTCCACAGTACATTCATGCCATAAGGACCCATTTATAGGACAGGCAGCCATTTATAGCACAACAACGCATTTACACAAGATAAGGACAAGAGAGAGAAAATACGTCCATGCCCGAGCCGGGATTTGAAACAATGGACCACTCCATGCGGGTCAGACTTCTCTCTGACCTCTAGACAAGGTGGCCGGCAATATTGTGTTTAAATTTGACAAATTTTCAAAGTTTTTTGACGTGATGTAGGTGTCACGTGATCTCGCTTTGCTCGAAAACAGCGTGAAAATTCGCGTTGTTAGTTAGCGGCATATTTTTTGGTTACCATAGTTATTGTGAAATAATCATTCTACTGGTGGTTAGTTGTTGTCACGAATGTACTTTAAGATAAGAAAATCAAACTAGATTGTTTCCCAAGGATTTCCGTCGAAAAAAAAAGTTGTTTTGAACAGCCTGTCAACACAGAATGACAAGCCTTCGCTGCGAACGAATGCAAACTTATGAGTTCCCATTTTTATCTAAATACTTGATGAATATTGTATTTAATACAAGCCATTAGCCAAAAGATGGTTTTTTTTTAAGAAAATGCACTTCTCTCGGCATTTTCATTCGGTAAATATATTTTAAACTAAAGCGTATCGTAGCACATATGGCATACTGTAAGTACCACATTATCGAATACATGTGACATTCAAATGCCTTTTAAACAGATTCAAATGTGCACTTTGAATACTTACTATTTTTCCGCAACATAACACGTATTTCCAATTAATTTTTGATATCAAATTGACATTAGTTATGATACTTCTTTTCTGAAAACTTCATGAAGTTCAAGCCTAAGACTTTGAAAAATTTGTTGTTGAGTTTTTTGGAGTATTAAGTATATGATGGATCATAACCATGATTTCAAGCAATTTATCGAATGAAAAACAAGAATCGAAGAATTACTACTGCTTCTTCCACACTGGATGGCTATGACAGGGAGATTTGGTGTCATATATATAATCAGTTCCTCTATTGTAGCTTTTCTGTTTACCTGGCCTTAGTCACTCTGCAGCTTAGAATTGCTTTCATTTCCTTGCTTGATGCATTACATTTTATTTTGCCTGTAAAATTGTACGTCAAAACTTTCTTAATGTTTTATTAGAGAGGTAAGATATAAAAATACTTTTGTCAATGATATTTTAAATTATTTCAACTATATTTTTCGAAAAAAAAAGAGTAACTCTGAAAATTTAAAAGTTTGCTTTTTAAATATAGGATTGCTGGTGAAAAATCGAGGATTGCACTAGGGACTGCAGGGGAGGGGGGGATTATAGATTATACAAAAGAATTGAAATTATATACTGTCGGCCCCGTTTAAATGAATACTATCGGTTCCAAGAAATTTTATTCGATTAATGGGGTATTTGATTAAGCGGGGAACATTTTTTTACCTTTCCATTATAATAACTTTTGTCTCAAAATGTAATAATAAAAAAGAAATAGCTATATAAAGAAAATTTTGAAATAAGCAAAGTAAACAATAAAATAGTATAGTAATTGAGTATAAATCTTGTGCGGTCAAGATCAGAAAAAAATCATGAGTTGCAAAAAAAAAAAAAAAAATTGTCTCCTTTCATTTTTATTTTCTGAAACAGTCCACAATAGTGGTTTGTTTGCTCAAGGTCTTCTGGAAACACTTTTATTTTATTCGACATTTATCTTAGCAAAAATTTTTGCAAAAGCTGACAAATATTATTCTATTATCCGGGGGAAATTATTCGATTAAGAGGGGATATTTGACATTGCGTCTATGGAGAAATGTTTGGTTCCGGATGGTTTTATTCCTATAAGTGGGGTATTCGTTTATCCGTTACTCGATTAAGCGGGTACGACAGTATCAGGTACTAATAGGAATTCACGAACTTGAGTGGGAAGGTCCAAAGATTTTTTGCTATTATTTTTTTATTATTATTTTTGCTATTTTTTTTTTAATTTATTCCGGGATTTTATCCAAAACTTGCGAAACCTTATAAAGTATTTACTGTTATTTAACCAAATTTACACTAATTTTGCAAAATTAAGTAAACATTTCAGATCAATACTCCATTCCATTATTGACCTTATTATACATAAAAATTATGAATTTAGGCACGAAAAAAGTTAAATTCAGATATTCGAGTGGGGAGTCCCCGAGATTTTTGAAATATGAGAAATTAATATTGTTAGTCATCTGTTTAAATATTTCGTGTATTTGTGTGTCGTGCTTGTCCCATATTTCCCATATCCTGTATGCCGATGTCAGACAAATAAGAAGCTAGAGGCCCAGCCCTAGTTTCTGTTGTTTTTTTCTGAAAGGGCTGATGCATAACCTCCAAAGGGTGGATCATATATTAGCAGTAATAAGTATGACAAGATTTTCAAAGTTTATTGACGCATAAGAAAGCTTTCTAGTACAAAGAGGAAATCACACCCAGGTCACCAATGGGAATTGAACCCACAACCTCCTGTACCACTCGCAGGCTTGCTAGATCACTAGGGCACAAAGCTCCCCCCTTCCCCATACCTTTTTATATTTTATTTTCATATAATGAAATTTAGTTACATTCTACATATTGAAATCAAGCGCACTCACTCAAGGAGAGGAAATCGACTAATGACTAAGACTTATAGCACTTACATATCAACTTTAGCAGCAAATCCTTCAAAAAGAACAAGTAACTTTTGTTTAAAAGTTAATGTTCCAATTAAAGATTGGCTAATGTGCAAAATTACAATATTAAATTCAGATTACTAAACATGTCTTCAAATAACTGTTGCAATGGTATTGATATATGATGATAGCATCATCCTTCACACGCGCACTAAAATGAATAAAATAAAAGTACTGTCGTCCTCGCTTAAATGGGTAAAGGCCCGGTTTCCTAGAATCGTCGCTGACGCCGGGCGCGACGCACGCTGGAATCAGAACCAGTTTGATTGGAGCGTGGCATGAAGCGACGTCACTCTGCGGCTCAGGCGCATGCGCAGAAGGCGGCGGCGTCTGTCGCCTCGCCAGAGATCGGCGATTTCACTCCTAGGAAACCGGGCCTTAACAGATAAAAGAATACCCCGCATACATGAATAAAACATCCCGGAACCGAATATTACCTCAACCATAGATGCAATGTTAAAGATCCCCGCTTAAACGAATACCCCGCTTTATCGAATAATATTTCTTGGAACCGACATTATTCGTTTAAGTGGGGCCGACTATTGTAGAACAGTATCATTTGGAATTTGCAATGGCGTATGGATTTTACTGTGTTTGAATAATTAATTTTCATAAATTAGGAAAATTTTATTAAAAATTACCTAAATTTTAGATTATGAAAAGAATAAAAATTATAATAAAGCAGAATCCCCGAAATAGAACAACTTGGCAAACTGAGATATGCTTATATCACGGGTGACGACATATTCCCTGATATTTTTAAATCCCGTTTCATTACACTTGTGAAGAATATTGTTACAAATCTTGTAAATAGTTGTTGTTTTTCCTGCCTTGCATCATTTTCATTAGTTTTGGTTTTATCTGGCGTCATGTTGCAAAAGTATCTGAAGATATCACCTTTATCACTTGTAGACCGGCCCTGTAACGTTTTGTAGTTTTTACACTTGCCCTACATTTAATAAGCACAGGGTTGGCTTTTTGCCGGCAGAAACCGGTTTTTGCCCTGCCGGTGGCAGAAACTGGTTATAACCGGTAAAAACCGGCAGAAACTGGCAAAAATTGGCAGAAATTAAAAAATGTCTATTATAACTCTAGTAATTTCTAAAACACCTTATACCAAGTAAGCTAAAAAATAAAATTCAATTTCATTATTGTAAAAACTTGATAAAATACTTAATATTCAATAATGTAATGTAAAAAGAAAAAAATTATATTAATATTTTTGAAGCAAAGTAAAATTTATCATTATTGATATTGCTATGTATTAGAAATATTAACCTTGTAATTTTGTGACTAACAAGCATTTTTGGTTTGTTGTTTGTTGATTTTTTATTTTGTTTACATTAAGTGTAATGAGTTTAGGTAGCATATCAAACAGTCATACAAAATAAATACCAGATTTCATATTATTTTATTTAACTCTAGCAATCAATAGCTTGCCATTTAACTCTAAACATAACTGAATGAAGCTACTTTCAAGTATTTGTTTTTCCCCCAAGTCACATCTTAATCTTTGTTTTATATAAGAAGCAATGCAATTCGTCGGATTAACTGACTCATGAAAGTGAGCATTTTATTGGTTCAAACACTTCTACCTATACAGTCCATGTAACCAATCAGGTAAACAGTTCTGTTTTCAGTAAGCTGTTCTGCTATCGACCAAAATAGCTATTTGTGCTAAAAGTTTTTGTTTACAGATTAGTTTGCTCTATGCTGAAAATTTGTATGAACCATGAGTTCTATTAAAGGTGCAGGCCAATTGATCCCATTTGGGAATTTTTTAGCCAGAAAGAAGTTAATAATAAATTAGTAGTTGAATGTATTAGCTGCAAGAAAACTGTGAGTGCAAAACCCTACAGAATGAAAGAACATCGTAAAAAGTGTAATGGTGCTACTAATTATGAGTGCAAGCAAGCTTCTGACATACAGCTTATAAAAGAATCAAGTGATTGTGATTTGCTGAGTAATAATGTAACCCCTATGCCGAAGAAATCAAAACAAGAAAATGGGTCTGCTGAAGTTGGATCTTCCAGAACGCAAAATACTATCAGTAGTTTTGTAATAAAAACAAACTCAAAAGAAAAAGATGTTTTTGATGAAGCAATTGCCAAGTTTTTCTATAGTTGCAACATCCCTTTCTTGGTGAGTGAAAATCCATCATTTGTAAACACGATAAATTTACTAAGACCAGGTTATAAACCTCCCAACAGAAAACAGTTGACTGGAGAGCTGCTAGACAAAGTACATACTCAGTTGCAGCTGGAACTTGAAAAGAAAATTAGTGGTAAACAGGTTTCATTGATACAAGACGGATGGAGCAATATCCATAACGAACCAGTTGTTGCAAATTGTATTCACACAGGTACTGAATGCATGTTTTATAATTCTGTAAATACAGGAAGTGAAAAGAAAACTGCAACTTATTGTGCTGATTTAGCAAAGCAAGCAATAACAGAACTACAGATGAAATATGACTGTACTGTGACATCTTTAGTCACAGACAATGAAAAAAAAATGGATAAAATGAGAGAAATTATACACGAAGAAATGCCATCCGTTATAACTTACTGGTGTTCGGCTCACTACCTAAATCTTCTTGGACTAGATATTACACCTGATTCTCTCATGAAACATGTGGTTTCTGTCCAAAAATATTTCAGAAACCATCATAGACCAGGAGCTTGGCTAAAAGAGTACCCAAAAGCTGTTAAACCACACATACCCTGTTATACACGGTGGAATAGCCAGGTAGATTGTCTGGAGTCTTTTATAAAGAATCGCCCGTATTATTTACAAATACTGGAAGAACACGAAGAAGATATTGATGAAAAAGGAATTGTACAAATCATAAATAATCAGATGATCCACAAAGAAGTCAAACACTTGTTGCTACAGATAAAACCCATTGCTATTGCTCTTGATTCAGTTCAGAAAGAGAATTGCTCAATTGCAGATGCTTGCAATGTTTGGATTAATTTAACAAAAGAAGAGGCTCTTATGTGTGCTCATGAAAAAGAAGTTATGAAGAGATTTAAACAGGCAGTTACTGATAATCATTTACTCGCTTATTTGCTTCATCCAAAGTATTTAGGTGTGAAATTATCGTGTGCTCAAGAAGAAACTGCAAGAACTTTGCTCGCAAATATTAACCCTGATTTTGTACCTTATACCATAGCATTGCAAAGTAAATCAGCCCCATTTCCAGAAACTTATTTCACCAGTCAAGTTTTGTCAACTACCCCAGCAACCACGTGGTGGTCCAGTTTGAAAAAATGTGCCATAGATGAACATTTCATAAACCTTGCTTATACTTTAATGGCAATGCCAGCTACTTCTGCTGGGGTTGAGAGAATCTTTTCAAATTTTTCATTTATACATAACAAACTAATTGTTTAGGTTTTCAAACTTCATCCAAACTTGTATTTTGTTATCAACTGCTGCAGAGTGCAAACAATGTAGCTTTTGATTTTGAATGGTAATAATCTGATAAATAAATTTACTTAGGTTAGCATTTAATTGTTTCTCCTGTTTTTTATCTATTGTATATCAGAAATTACTTTCATGTCATTTTTTGAGTTTCTGCCAGTTTCTGCCAAAAATGTGGCAAAAACTGGTTTCTGCCATGCCGGTTTTAACCGGTTTCTACCGGTGGTTTTTACCGCCTTGGCAGAAACCTGCCAACCCTGAATAAGCATGAAGACATTTTCGCGTGGTTTTCTTTTTATCACTAGAATTTGTGAATGGATTGTTCAAAGTTATGAATGAACAGAATGCTCCGGATTTTGCTAGAATATTGTCGTAATTTCGTTCTCGAGTATAAATAGCTGGCCTTGAACACAGTCAGTTAGTTGTTTTCAGATTGATTTCTGGTGACTCGTTTTATTCGCTATTCGCTTGGGCGGATGTTTGTTTTGCTTTTGTAATTTCTTAATTACTGTTCACGTTAGATACGTGGTGCTGAGTTACTGTTGAGAGTACAGTGTACTGTTTGCTACCTAATTGCTGGATGTTTAGCAATTGTTTCCTGCTCCTTTTGTAAATAGTGTACATACTTGTAAATAAATTTATAGTTACTTCCTCAAGATTGGAATGCTCATTTAAAGAAAGTTGAAGGTGCTACGGACTCGTTACAATTTTGGCGCCCAACGTGGGGCATCTTCAAGGACTTTCTTGGAATTATCTGTGAACTTGGACTTTTCTTCCTGAGGACTCTTTGACTGGAATTTTATGGTGATTACTCGAGCAATGGATGAACAACTGAAACAACTCCTTGATGCGATCAACGCTGTTAAAAGTGACATGGCTGCGAATCAAGAACAATTAAAAAATGATATGGCGACTATGGCTACTAATCAGGAACAGTTCAAGAGTGATATGGCGACTATGGCTACTAATCAAGAACAATTAAAGAATGAGCTCGCTACTAATCAAGAAAAATTAAAGAATGAGCTGGCTACTAATCAAGAATAATTAAAAAATGATTTAACCGCTAGCATAACTTCAAGTCAAGAAGAAATTAAGAATGAGTTAACCGCTAGCATAACTTCAAGTCAAGAAGAAATTAAGAGCGATCTAACGTCAATGAAAAGTTTGGTGGAAAGTAAATTTGCCAATACGGAAAATAAAATGGAGGCTCTAGAAGAAAAAGTTGACAGCGTTGAGAATCGAATCACCACAGTAGAAAACCATGTGGAAAAGAAAATTAAAGAACTTGAATCAAAGTTAACAGCATCCTCCAACAACTCAAGTGACTCTGTGTAGCTGCAGCTGGAACTTCTCGTCCATCCATCAAACTGGCCACGTTTGACGGGAAGACCTCGTGGAATATTTACAAGAAGCAGTTCCTCATCGTTGCAGAAGCAAACTCTTGGGACTCTTCCACGAAAGCCTGTCACCTTGCAGCCCTCGCTGCGAGGGGATGCAGCTGACATACTACAGACCTTCCCAGAGGACAAGCACCGCGACTTCGATGCCTTATCATCGGCCTTGGAGCTCCGCTTTGGCGAAGCATGCCAAAAAGAATTCAGCCAACTCCAGCTGAAATCCCGACTCCAGAGGGCCGGAGAAACTTTGCAAGTTTTTGCAGCAGACGTTGAGAGGCTTTCCCATCTCGCCTTCTCGAACTGTCCTTCGGATGTTCGCGATAACCTGGCCCTGAACTACTTCATAGACGGAGTGCGAAGTCCAGAAATTCAGACGGCTCTCCGGATGGCGGACATCAAAGATCTTAAATCTGGTCTAGTCTACGCAATGAAGTTCGAGGCTGCACAGCAAACATCCTGCAAGGATCGCCATTCAATCAGGAGCGTGGAAGTGAGTGCCCCGGATTCGAATTCGACTCGTCTCTCGGAAATTGAGCGACAAGTCAAAGAGATCATGAAGAAGATTACGGCCCGCAAAGACCAAAGTAGACAACCACTGAAGTGCTGGAAATGTGGCGGTGAGGGCCACGTACGAAGGAACTGCGAAGCCCGCCAAGAAACAGGAGGGAAGAGCACTTCTCTCTCTCCAGCTCAGGAAAACTAAGCAATGGCAATCTCGCGGGGCGGAGGTCGCCAAATTGCAATGAGCCCCATCCCAAAGTTTTCCAGATTTCCTCAAGAAGTCGCGGCTGCAATGGACTCTTCATTTACGCATATTTGAATGGGTTTCCCTGCGAAATGATTGTGGACACAGGAGCCAACGTTACCATCATTAGGACTGATGTGGCTCGTTAATTTGGACTCAAGATCTTATGGACGCCGCCCTGCGTTACTCTCCAAACTGTGACAGGTGACAAAATCGAGATTGAAGGAAAAGTGAACTTAGAAATAATGTTCGGGAGCGCCACTTACCATCACCGGCATTCGTCGCTGACATTACAGATCCCTTCATTCTCGGACTGGACTTTTTGAGAAAATTCGATTTTTCTATCGACTTTAAAAATAATGAGCTGCACTCGATGAGGGAAGACATAGCAATTTTCAACACCGAAAATAACTTAAAATCCGCTCATCAAATAACAGCCTAAACTGATTTATTGATTCCCTCAAGATCAGAAGTACTAATACCTGGCTCCATCAAGGAAAACAACAGCTTTAAATTCGGCCTCATTGAATATCCTAACCAGAATAATAGCCCAAAAGGAGTACCAGTGGCATCTACGCTTGTGGACCTTTCAAGGAATGCAGTTCCTGTGAGAGTCGCCAACGTAAGTGAAAGACCGAGGAATATTAAGAAAGGAGAAGTGTTGGCAAATTGTACTCCCGTAAACTGCATCATCAGAAGAATTGATTCCTCCGAGACTGTGTCTTCCGAGTCCTTGACTTCGAAATTAATTGGGAGTGCACCATTATCGACGGATCAAATATACGCTGTGGAAAAATTGGTGGATAACTTCAAGCAGGTGTTTTCATCTACATCCGAGGATGTTGGTCGCACGAATTTAACGCAGCATAGGATCGACACTGGAGATCATCCCCCTATCAAGCAGCATCCAAGACGACTACCGTTCGCCAAGAAGGAAGAGGTTGAGATCCTCGTAAAAGAGATGCAGGAGAATGACGTCATCGAACCCTCATCCAGTCCTTGGGCATCCCCTATCGTCTTGGTCCAAAAGAAAGACGGCTCCACCAGATTTTGTGTTGATTACCGACGCCTGAATGACATCACCAAGAAGGACAGTTACCCTCTTCCACGGATCGATGACACTCTGGACACCCTTTCCGGACACCAGTGGTTTTCAACCCTGGATTTAAAGAGCGGCTACTGGCAGGTGGAGATACACCCCGACGACCGAGAGAAGACGGCGTTTACAACCGGACAAGGCTTGTGGCAGTTTAAAGTGATGCCCTTCGGCCTCTGCAATGCACCAGCCACATTCGAGCGTCTTATGGAATCAGTGCTACGAGGACTCTCTTATGAATCCTGTCTTGTCTACTTGGACGACATCATCATCATAGGACGCAGTTTTGAGGAACATTTGGCTAATCTTAGGAAGGTGCTGCAAAAGCTTAAGGAAGCCAACTTGAAGTTAAGCCCGTCCAAATGTAATTTGTTCCGCCGTGAGGTGAACTACCTTGGTCACATTATCTCTTCTGAGGGTGTACGAACAGATCCAGATAAGGTATCCGCAGTCAAGAATTGGAGCCGCCCCGAAAATATCCATCAGCTGCGAAGTTTCCTGGGGCTTTGCACGTACTACAGGAAGTTTGTGAAGGGTTTTTCCACAATTGCACGACCTTTGCATAAGCTGACGGAGAGCAAACAAAAATTTGAATGGTCCAAAGAATGCGAGGATGCATTTCTACAGCTGAAGGAGGCTTTAACATCAACGCCTATTCTCTCTTATCCTCAGCCTGAAAAATCCTTCATACTTGACACTGATGCGAGCCACTAGAGCGTTGGAGCTGTTTTTATCTCAAGAAATAGACGGTAACGAACATGTCATCGCCTACTGGAGCAAATGCTTATCCAAGTCGGAGCGAAATTATTGTGTCACGAGAGGGGAATTGCTCGCCATAGTTAAAGCTGTAGAACATTTCCATCATTACCTCTACGGCCGTAAATTCCTGCTCCGGACCGATCATGCCTCTTTAACTTGGCTTTTGAATTTCAAGAATTCAGAGGGCCAGGTAGCCAGGTGGATACAGCGGCTCCAGGAATATGACATCGAGATTAAGCACCGAAAAGGTTTGTCACACGGTAATGCTGATGCGTTATCAAGAAGACCTTGTTCCGAGAACTGCCATTATTGCTCCCGAATTGAGAAACAGTACGGGACGACAATCCCTACTGCCTGTCAAGTTACTGCTACTTCATCATCTTCAGATCCTGATACATGGAGTGACGACCAAATTAGAAAATATCAGCTTGAAGACCCAGACCTAAAGCCTATCATAGAGTTAATGGAAAAGGACAGTCGGCGACCTAGTTGGCAATACATTTCTATCTACAGTACTGCAACGAAAAGATACTGGGCTCTATGGAAATCTCTCCAGCTGCGAAATGGCGTCCTGTATCGGAAATGGGAATCTGACGATGGTAAAGCATTCAAATAGCAGTTATTCCTTCCCAGATCAAGAATTCCAGACGTTCTAAAGGAATTGCACAGTAGTCCGACTGGAGGACACTTTGGTATCTTGAAAACCCTCCACAAGTTTCGAGAGCGCTTCTTCTGGAGCAAGGCGAAGGGTGACGGGGATAAGTGGTGTCATTCTTGTGACGCCTGTGCTGCCCGTAAAGGACCGAAGAGAAGAAGCCGCGGGAAGCTACATCTTTACAACGTAGGAGCTCCTTTCGAACGAATCGGGATCGACATTCTTGGTCCTCTACCGAAAACTATTGATGGGAACAAATACATCCACGTTTCCATTGACTATTTCACCAAGTGGCCCGAAGCATATTCCATTCCGGATCAAGAAGCTACCACTGTAGCAGAGCACTCTAGTCCAGCATTGGATCTCGAGATATGGGAAACTTTTGCAGATCCATTCCGATCAGGGAAGAAACTTCATCTCTGCTGTGTTTAAGGGCCTATGTAAAATCCTCAAAATTGAGAAAACTCGAACGACACCACTACACCCACAATCGGACGGCATGGTGGAGAGATTCAACAGGACAATCCTTAATAATCTCTCGCTTATGGTCTCCAAAAATCAACAGGATTGGGACAAGAAACTTCCTCTGTTCCTGCTGGTCTACCGCAGTGCTGTCCACGAGACCACCGGATATTCCCCATCACAGATGATCTTCGGCCGAGAGCTTCGGCTACCTTGTGATCTCGTCTTCGGGCTCCCTCCAGATGCGCCTTCATCGCCTGAGGAGTACGTCCAGGATCTCCAGGCCCGGTTGGAAGACGTCCATCACTTCGCACGGGAGCGAATCAACATCGCGACGGAGAAAATGAAGACCCGATACGACACAAGGTCCACTGGCCATGACTTTCAAGAAGGTGACAAGGTATGGCTATGGAATCCCATCCGACGTAAAGGTCTATCACCCAAATTGCAGTCGCATTGGGATGGACCCTACACAGTCCTCCACCGGCTGAACGACGTCGTAGTGAGGTCCAGAAGTCATCACATTCAAAACCCAGGGTTGTACGTTATGATCGGCTAGCCCCATACTATGGCCATAGTTCGTAAAATAAATCTAAAGCTACCCTGGTAATTTGTTTGTAAATTTTGTAAATAACTTTTGCCTTTCATTGTTTGTAATATTACTGTATCAATGTTATTATTTCTTTCATGTTCTCATTGTTATTGTTTATCATGTTTATGATTGGTCATCATGTAATGTGTGCACCTGTAAATTTTCCCTTGCTTCCTTTCTGGGGATTGTACTGCCCGGGACGTGCAGTCCTTAGGAAGGGGGCAATGTTACAAATCTTGTAAATAGTTGTTGTTTTTCCTGCCTTGCATCATTTTCATTAGTTTTGGTTTTATCTGGCGTCATGTTGCAAAAGTATCTGAAGATATCACCTTTATCACTTGTATACCGGCACTGTAACGTTTTGTAGTTTTCACACTTGCCCTACATTTAATAAGCATGAAGACATTTTCGCGTGGTTTTCTTTTTATCACTAGAATTTGTGAATGGATTGTTCAAAGTTATGAATGAACAGAATGCTCCGGATTTTGCTAGAATATTGTCGTAATTTCGTTCTCGAGTATAAATAGCTGGCCTTGAACACAGTCAGTTAGTTGTTTTCAGATTGATTTCTGGTGACTCGTTTTATTCGCTATTCGCTTGGGCGGATGTTTGTTTTGCTTTTGTAATTTCTTAATTACTGTTCACGTTAGATACGTGGTGCTGAGTTACTGTTGAGAGTACAGTGTACTGTTTGCTACCTAATTGCTGGATGTTTAGCAATTGTTTCCTGCTCCTTTTGTAAATAGTGTACATACTTGTAAATAAATTTATAGTTACTTCCTCAAGATTGGAATGCTCATTTAAAGAAAGTTGAAGGTGCTACGGACTCGTTACAATATATATTCTCCCAGCTCGACTTTTTTTATATGCAGGCTTGTCATTTAAGAGGAGCTGAAGGAGGGCAATTGCGTCCCCCTGGTTTTGAGAAATTAGTGTATTTACATGCATATGGGCTTGTTTTTTATTGTTGTTCAATTAGTATGTACCCTTAGTTCTTAGTAATGCTTATTATGCACGTTATGGATATTACTTTCAGTCAATAATTTTTCCTGTCTTTTTTCTTTGTTTTGTTTTCAGTGAACATAACAAAATAGATGGAACAATTTTGAATATCTAATGAGGAATAAATCCGTAATCTTTAAAAGAGATAACTTCTAGTCTGGCGGACTCTTCTAGGTACAAGCTCTGATAGAGCTCTTTTCGGAAAAGAAGGAATTAGTTGACCCTGAAACCACGAAATTCTCAGAAATGTTCAATGTGAAAGAGAATTGGTAGCGAAAATTGGACTAAAATAGTAAGTGGTTATCGACTGATAGAGATTTCTATAAATTTTTGTGCAAGTTAAAGAGGTTTTCCCCCTTTGAAATTAACATTGGACCAACCATTGGAAAAATAATTGACTTACCAAGGTAGTCAAGTTATCCGCGTGTCGACTTACCCAAGTTTCACTGTATCTATCTTGAAGTTTGTAAATGTGTGAGTGAGAGGTTTTAGTGACAGTGCAATTGTGGGTGGGGGATAAGGACAAATCATTATTAAAATTGGTCCCTGTGCTGGAAGCGAAGGCCCAGAATGTACCCTTTAGAGGCTTGACAAAACCCACTGCCGTCCCAAAGGATTGTTCTGACTCGGCTGACATCAGATCATAAGATGTGAGAATACGGAAAAAAACATATTAGGGCAAATGGCAAAAACAGCATAGAAATACATGAAATATTTAAATAGTTGATAGCGTGTAATAATGTAATATTATTGCTTTCCTACATTTCTAAAAAACTGCGACAATCATGAAACACTTTGTACCTACTTGGGTATCTGAATTTTAACTTTGTTGTGAATAAATTTTATAATTTTACTTTACCATAGTGGGATATCAATCTCCAAAGTTTATTTAATTCCTCAATATTTGTTCCAATTTAGCAAAATTACAGTTCATAGATCTTAAGGTTAAGTTATGAATAAACTGATTAACATGGCATGACAACTATTGCAATACTGTCGTTCCCGCTTAATCGGGTAACAGATAACCCGTTTATACGGATAAATCTTCTCGGAACCGATAACATAGACACAATGTTAAAGATCCCAGCTTAATCGAATAATATTTCTTGGAACCGACGGTATTCGTTAAAGAGGGGCCGACAGTATATGCAAAAAGTTCAAACAGTCAAATAACATTTCAACTTCCTCGAATTCCCAAATAATTGCAAATGTGTTTAGATCTTCGACTTAAGTTCCTTAATTCCTATTAGTACCTGATAGATAAATTAAATTATTCGTGTAATCTATAATCCCCCCTCCCCAGCAGTCCCTAAAGCCATCCTCGATTTTACACCAGCTATCCTATATTTAAAAGACAAACTTTTAAAGTTTCAGAGTTACTTTTTTTTTTCAAAGAATAAAGTTGGAATAACTTAAATATCATTGACAAAAGTATTTTTTATAATATCTTACCTCTGTAATAAAACTTTTGACAAAAAGTTTTGACATACAATTTTACAGGCAAAACAAAACGTAATGCATCAAGCAAGGAAATGAAAGCAATTCTAAGCTGCACATTGTTGGCCAGGTAAACTGAAAAGCTACAACAGAGGAATTGATTATAAATATAACACCAAATCTCCCCGTCATAGCCATCCAGTGTAGAAGAAGCAGTAGTAATTCGTCGATTCTTGTTTTTCATTCGATAAATTGCTTGAAATCATGGTTATGATCCATATACTTGATACTCCAAAAAACTCAAGGCTTGAACTTCATGAAGTTTTCAGAAAAGAAGTATCACAACTGATGTCAATTTGATATCGAAAATTAATTGGAAATACGTGTTATGTTGCAGAAAAATAGTAAGTATTCAAAGTGCACATTCGAATCTGTTTAAAAGGCATTTGAATGTCACATGTATTCGATAATAGAGCAAGAAGTGTGGTACTTACAGTTTGTCATATGTGCTACGATACGCTTTAGTTTTAAAAATATTTACCGAATGAAAATGCCGAGAGAAGTGCATTTTCTTTAAAAAAAACCATCTTTTGGCTAATGGCTTGTATTAAATACAATATTCATCAAGTATTTAGATAGGAATGGGAACTCATAAGTTTGCATTCGTTCGCAGCGAAGGCTTGTCATTCTGTGTTGACAAGCTGTTCAAAACAACTTTTTTTTTCGACGGAAATCCTTGAAAAACAATCTAGTTTCATTTTCTTATCTTTAAAGTACATTCGTAACAACAACTAACCACCAGCAGAATGATTATTTCACAATAATTATGGTGAACAAAAAAATATGCCGCTAACTGACAACAAGAATTCCCACTGTTTTCGAGCAAACCGCGATCACGTGACACCTACATCACGTGACCTGTGACGACACGTGAAACAGGTCCATTGTTTTGGGAGGTTGCAGTTGCCTCCCATTAAGGTGACCATGAGGAGTGGGAGCAATTTCTTCAGTTCGCCACAGGCGCTGGACCTCCTAGGTACGCTTCTGGGTAGAGCAATACGACGCGAGACGTTGGCAGACTACTAATCTGAAAGAGGGACTCTTGAGGTACAAAAAGAAAACATGTAGCAATTTGTCATTGCTCAAAAAAAAGTATTCAATACCCTCACCTAAGAAACGGAAATCTTTCAGGATAAAGGACGTCGACGCAATTAGAGACGATGTATCTCTCATTATTAACAATATCGCCGTTATTAACAGTTATTTCAAAAACGGTATTTTCAGTTACAGAAAATTTATGCACAAAAATAAGTACCAAACTTAGTCACAATCCGATGTATTATGTTTCTCACTATTTATTGATTTGACTATTGCAGCAGTTGTTTCTTCACTTGACATTTGTTCTAAATAAATTTTTAGAACTAATTCACTTTTTGCACAAAATTATGAAACATGGCAATGAAACAATACGCATTTTAAAAAAAAAAAAATTTTGAAAAATTTCCAACATCGGTAATCCGGTATCACGTTTTAGGAATACCGAATACCGGTACAGTCAATCCCCGTTTATCACGGTTAACCCGTCCCAGACTCTACCGCGATATCTGAATTTCCACGAAGGGAGATTCTTTAGTTTGAAATATAGTACTATTTTCCTTGTTAGAGTGTATAGAACTTACTCATAACCTTTCAAATATGTTTTTTTTGGGGGGGGGCATAATTAGAGCCTTCTATTAGGCACAGTCATCATTTAATTCATATTACTTAATATATTGCACAAAAGATGAAAAAATGAGGCATATCAGACATACAAATTTCACATTATTATTATTGAGTAACAAACTATACACACAAGTAATTATTACACACTATTATTAGCCTATGAAAATAGCGCAACTTAATCAATTATAAAATATAATTGCAAATTAGCGACAGTATCTCTCCCTGCTGCTCTTCCGCATTTATCCTTATTAAAGGCATTAAGTACTCTAAGAAAAGCAAGTAGTTGAGCACCATATACAAATGTATTCATCCCCTACCCACAGACTAAAAATGAATAGACCGCGCATCTCCCGATGAAACAGTGGATGTCAGTTGCGCTAAGATATGTCACGTGATCTACAACGAAATCCTCTCTTTCTCTCTGACGATCTGGCGCGTTAAAATTTTTGGCGATCATTTGCAAGCTGTTAGTAGGCAAATGCTTCCTTGCGCTTACCGATCGCTCGATCACTCCGATAGCTTCGCGAGACATTTGTTTATTTGCTGCTTGCAAGTTCCATCTCCGACAAACAATCCATGGCACGAAATAGAAAAATATAATTTTCTACTTGTTTCAAATTAGGTTTCAAAAGTTTTTTTTTTCTTTTTTTCGAGGGGGGGGATGGGGGGGGGGGGAATGCACCAAGTAAGTTTCAAAAAAGCGATTTCAAGACTTAAACCTTGAAGGTTTTAGCGATATTTAAAAAGAGCAACATTTATCAAAAATCCAGGGTGATATGCATTGCTGTTTGAAAACAGGCAACATGCCGGAACTCTCCCCCCCCCCCCCACACACAGAGAGATAAAAATTCTGACGGATCTTATACCAGCATTTATCAAAGGGTGTTTTTATTTTAACACAAGCATCTATTTCCTTTTAATCTTCGCAAAATATACCACTTTCATTAAAATCCTTAATGAACATGTACTTCGAAAAGAAAAAATTTGCTCAAATATTAGTCCTTAAATTTTTTTTTTAGAATATTAATTTGTATGTAGTATTCATTACGATATCCCACGAGAAAGGGACACTTCTCAAAATAGTTTTGAAATCCTCTCTCGATCTGTAATAAATACTAAAATTGGCTAAACTTTCATCGGGTGGTAGGCACTGGCCCTCATATGGGGAGGGAGGCGGGGGGGGGGGGGCTCAAGCCCTCTCTTAGAAACTAGAATTCTCTAACTTTTAGTACAATTTGTTCAAAAAAAAAATCATAACTTTTTCAACCATCAATCAATAAGTAACTAAAAAGGCCAAAATTAAATAACTTTAATCTTCACTGAAGCTTCTTTACAGGAACAAAATATCCTGCTAAGCTGTTGAAAAACTATTTGAGACTCCCCCCCCCCCCCGCCCGAAATTGCGAGAAATAATCTTTAAAAAAGCCGTTGCTTTACGTATGTACAAACAGTTGATAATTAGTTTCACATTGTTCAGTAGAGAATGAATAAAAAAACATCATAAGTAGGGGGGTGATTTTTTAAAAATGCAAATTTTGAGACATGCCCTTTCATTCTGCTTGTGCGGTATAAGGTCGTACCGACAGATGAATAGTGCAAAAAGGTCGAATTACGAAAACTAGAGTATTTCACTTTTGCTGTAACTTTTTCCAGAAAGAAAGGGCAAATACTTCTAATTGAATAAAATGTTTAAATGGTAATTTAATGGCATTTAAATCAAGGCTTTACATTCCCCACAAACTATGCAAAAACATTAATTTGTTGAAATATAACTTATTGAAGTCACAGATTTACACTATCGGTGAGGATATGGATTTCTATGCATTCTGTGTGATCAAAGACAGCAAGCGAAAACGCTCAACTAAAATTGTTAGTTTTGTTAATAAAATGTTACTCGCCAAAAAAGTGATAAAAATCTTTCTAACTCTATTTTTAACATTTAAAGCAAGAGTTTTGAAAATAACTGAGATATTATTACAGACTAAACTTACCTGTGGAATGTTATTGGTCCTCCCTTGACCGATTTTTCTTTGCATCCAAATGCACAACATTCAGAAACCATTTTTTTCTCAAAACAACAGTTCATCTCCATAGAAGTGCATACTATGATCCGCTGCGGTGGTTGTAGATCACGTGGTTAAAGCCAGGTAGGTTCTGGCGGCGGAAAGGTTACCATACACTCTCTCTCTGTATCTTAACTCTGTGCCCCTACCCTAGCAATAATTTAGTGATATGCACTGCCTTTAGTGTTTAGCGGTAGAAATCAGACAGCGTGATTCCCTTAGCGATTTTATAACCCCTCTTTATTCCCAACTATAGTAGGGGAATGTGGGACAAAGTGAAATAGTTAAGGGGTTACAGTACCTCAAAAATGACCAAAAGACCAAAAAAATTTTTATTGCTTATTTCAAAAGTAAAAGTTATTTAAAACACTCAGAAAAAAACAGCATTGTTCTAGCTAAATTATTTAAAAAGTTATGAGTGACTTTAGGGCATACATGCTATGTGTTCTAATGGAAAAGCCAAACTTTAAAGTGCTTTTTCTCGGTGATCAGTTTTTAGTGTTTCTATGTTACTAGAAATGCTAAGGAATTTTTTCTATTAAAGATATAACTTTAAAGCAATATTTTTTGCACTCAGGATAATATATTTAACAAAACTGTGCATTGAATAAGCGTTTTATAAATTACAAAAATTTTTAGAGTTTGTTAAACCTCGAAGAACAAAATTTTCTAAGATTTTTTTACATAAAAGGTCACAAAATATTTTCTAATCAAAATATAAGAAATTGAATGCACAGATTTGTTGAGGTTTTCCTTGTGATCATTTCGCAAAAAGAAATTTTGAAATTAGTGCAAGAACAAAAAAGCCTTAGGGTTTTAAAAAAACTGAAATTTTCTTACATTTTTCAAATTTTCAAAAAAAGTTTTCAAAATTTTTGATGTTTGAAAATAAATTATTGATTTTTAAACAAGTGCAGAAACAAATATTTCAAAGAATTAACTCTTTCACTTAAATTAAAGAAATTTGTTAGAAAGGTACTGTAACCCCTTAAGATAACACACTTGTTTCAAAATGAACAAACTGGGTATTTGTTCTGAAAATCAGTGTACATATAGAAGGAATAATGTATTTTGTGATACAGCTATCGTGGAAATCTAATTTTTCATTTTTGGCAGTTATTTTGCATCTTCAAAAAAAGGTGGAAATTTTTCACCTCAAAAAACCATTGGGCAAAGCGAAAAAATACAGTATTTTTGTAATCAA